>PVHY01003797.1:0-102416 GCA_004024945.1 Uropsilus gracilis
TTTTTTTTTTTTTTTTTGAGACTAGGTCTCACAGTTTTTGCCTGTGGAACCGTAGACTCACGTTGCCTGGGGTACCACAGACTCAAGCAATCCCCAGCCTCAGCTTCCCAGATAGCTGGGATTACAGGCGCATGCTACCACACCCAGTTATTTTTTGGGGACTAGGTCTTGCTACGTGCCCCCAGCGGATTCGAACCACATCCCTGGTCCCGGCCACCGCTTCCTAGGCTGCCGCCTACAGGCATGTACCACCATGCCCAGCCTTGATACTTGATTTCTTAATTCTAAAATTTTCATTTAGTTTTACTATTTCACTTTCTTTGCTTTGCTTTCCCAACTTTTTGCTCATATTATGAGCAATTTTATTTTATTTCATCACGCATACTTAAAATAGCTACCTTAAAATCCTTACATGCTAGAGCCAACATCTTGATCATCTCAAGGTCATTTTCTCTTGAGAATGTGTTCTATTTTCATCACTCTTTGTATGCCAGATAAATTTTGGTTGTACTCTGATCATAATAAATGTTAAGTTGTGGGAAATCTTGATTCTGGTTGTTTTTGTTAATAGAAGTTAAAAAGTGTTTCTTTAGTGGCAGTTCCTGTATTTGTTCAAATATTTTCTCTTTAACTGAATCACAGTCTATTTGTACATGTATGGTTCAGGGATTCATTGGACAATATGAAGAGTCAGAATTTAGGACCCTCTCTCTGCCTCTTTCCCTTCCACAATTCTTCCATTCTCTGAAGCATGACAGTTTTCCTGTGATACATTTTCTGGCTTCCCATTTGAGAAAGATTTTTGATTTTTCCACTAGCACCCCTGCTGCCTGCAGCATCACATCTACTGTCTTGGCCCCAAGAGAAACTAAGAACTCACTGGGTGTGGTAAAACCCCTCCTCTGAGAGGTTTCCCTGAAAAGCCTCCTTACACTTACTCTTCTCTGCTTCCCCCTCCCCCCCCACCAGTTGTCTTTTGGGGGCCACTTGTCCAGATTTTTAGTTGATTCTTACAGCAGACAGTCAGTGTGTCAAGATTTTACTCTGTTATTACTGGAAGAAGAAACTCTGGAATAATTTTTTTGAAAATAAAATATGCTAAACTCTTAGAAACATTATCATGCCCCACCAATAAAATCCAAAGTCCTTAGTGTGACCTTCAGCTCAATTCCTGAGCAGGAAACAGAAGACACCCTCAACAGAGATTTTGAAGTCATCTCAATAAAGGAACTGTGTACAGAGACGAGACACACTGGGGAAAATGGGAAGTCATTGTGACTGCTTGACTCTAATGGACAGAGTGGACAAAGGGTGTTACCAGAACCAATAAAGGTCCGACTGTGAAAATGGAACCATCCAACAGGAGCTGTTTTTATAGGACACAGCCACTGCCAGAACCTCACACCCCACAAAGGAAGAGAGCACAAAAAATGCTTACCTTCTCTCCCCTATGTTCTCTAGACTCCTGTTCATGCCTCCCACGGTCCAGACCCACCTGGAAGCCAGAGGGCAAGGGAGACCAAGCAATGTATATTTTTATGTTCAATTTTCTGGGGTGCAGAGCAGGGCAGAGAAAAACTACTCTAGCCTGATTTTGCCCTGTTATTCCCTCTAATACAGCTGTACCAGACATCTTTCAGTTCCTCCAATAATTTTCTCCTCCCTTTTCCACAGGATGTTCCCTCTTGGAGTGTTCTCCCGTCCCCACCACCCCCCAACCCCCACCCCCCTACACCCCCCTACCTCCACCACCAGTCTCCAGTCTCACTGATATCCCGCCTCCTGCTGTCAGCTCACGCCCAAATTCCCCAGGGAGCTCTTTTATGACTCCTCGACTAGATAATGACTCCTTTTCAAACATTCCTAAAGCTCCTTGCACTTCTCTTCTAACATCATGCTCATTAGTGACTAATTAATCATGTGTTATGATTTAACATCTGCCTCCTCTAGTAGCTCAAAGCGAGAGCAGCAACTTCTGGTTTGCTCACCACTGTATCCACAATGCCAGGGCAGGATCTGGCACATACAGTGCTCGATAAGCATATGTCGACTGAGTCACAAATGTATCTGTCTCTCTTGCAGGAAAAGGAGTGAACTGACTGTGTACTATTAATTTCTGAATTGCCATCCTCTAGCACAATGTCTATAATAGACCCCAATAACTGTGGTTAGATTAGATATGTTGCTAAATTAGACCACTTATTTTTTTTAAATAATATATGTTTTTATTGAAATAAGTTTTGATTACATTTGCCTTGTTTTTTGTTGTTGTTGTTGTTGTTTTGAGACTAGGTCTCCCTATTTTTGCCCGTGGAACCGTAGGCTCACGTTACCTGGGGTACCACAGACTCAAACCATCCCCAGCCTCAGCTTCCCAGGTAGCTGGGATGACAGGCACGTGCCACCACACCCAGCTGTTTTTTTGGAACTAGGTCTCGCTACGGGGCCCAGGCGAGACTTGAACTGTGATCCCTAGCCCCAGCCGCTTCATAGGCTGAAGCTTACAGACATGAGCCACTGTGCCCTGCCCTTACATTTGCCTTGTTAACATTTGTTTACCTTTCTCCCCACCCCCTTGGCCTCTCCATCTCTTCTTTCACTGCCATTAATTGTTTAATTTTAGTCCCTTGGGTTCTTCTTCTTTCCTGTAGCAATGTCCTTTTGTCCAGTGTAGATGTGGTTTCCTGGGACACAGTGGCCTGTGCTTAGTTTTCCAAGTGTTTTTTTTTTGCTGCTGGCCACCAGTTCACACATGATTGTGTTTTTTCAATGCTTCCTCCTTCTTTCTGGTCGGCTGCTCCAACCCATCTTCTGTCATATTTTGCTTCTTCTTTGTTTTGTAGTTCTGGTTGCTGGCGTTGGGAGCGTTTCTCCAGGCCAAAGTTTGTGCACCAATTTTTTTGATCGAGATAGGCTCTGGCAGATGGTTGATCTGGTTCATCGTGGGGCCACTGCCCATCTTTGTGGCTTTCCTCGCCCCCTAAAGTGGGAGGGTTCTTTGATCATGCTGAAGGCATCTCTGACAGTGGTTGTATTTCTGAGGTAGTTCGTGTCTATAATCAGTCTTATAGTCCTGTGTCCCATGGATCTGACATGTTCGTTGTCCCGAAATACTTCTTTGTATTTCACCTCTGTGTTCGTGTGCAACTGCCTTGAATCGCTGATTTAGTTGCTTCTGATGAGGGTTGATTGGATTTGGAGAAGACCAGAGGGAATGACCCCTACCACCCACTACCCTACACCAATTCCCCCCACACCCCCCTGTCAGCCTGCACATCTGGTTGGGGGGGGGCCTCAGTGCCAGCAGCATGGCTGAACTGGGTGTGTGGGTGGGGTTACCCCCCTCCCCTGGCCACTCTCCGCCACCCTGGCATGCGGCGGGGCCCCCCCTACCTCACATTCCCCAAACCCCGAAAGGAGCATAGCAGGCTGGGTGATTGAGGGCTCATGCCCAGCAGCTAGACCATTTATTTTATAAACCTATACCAAACTTGAAAATAATGAGTCCTCTTAACTGAGTGCCTCTATGAAAAGCATCTATTTTCTTTCTTTACCCCACAATTCCATCTTTCAAACTACCTTCCTCCTCCCCAGTTTTGTGATTTTCAGATTTTGCAGCCATGTATGTATGCCTCTTACTCCTATGCTTTTGCAACCTTCACTTACCCTTGCTTACATACATTTGACTTTCCAGTCCAAGAGACATCATCTCTGCAATATCTTTATATTTGGCTAGACCTCAGCCCTTAGAATACTTCGTTCATGTCCTAGGATTTCTCCAACTTGGTCAGAAATGCTCTTCGCACTATAGTCAACTGCTAGGTTTTTGCATTAAAGAACAATGAAGATTTGCTTTCTTCCTAGTCCTTGTACTGATGAGCAAGTCAGTCAGATCCTTAAGGTATCAGTTTCTTCACCTGTAAAATAGCAGTGATATCCACTGTGCCCATCATATATTACTAAAGTAACAAACCATACTGAAACTTAGCAGCTTCAAACAGCTATTTTATTTGCTCAAGATTCTGTGAGTCAATCATCTAAGTTAGGTTTCAGTTTTAGTTCTTCTGCTGGTCTTGCCTGGGGTCACTTAATGCACCCGCACACCCTTATGCACCTGGCAGATCAGTGGGCACAAGTTGATTCAGGGGTCCTCGGCAGAAATAACCTCTCTGCTGGATAAAATCTCATTGTCCATAGACTAGACTAGACTTCATATGACCACAAAAAAGTTCCCCACAAATAGAGAAGGCAAAACCCCAATATATAAGCACTTTTAAAGCCTGTATTTGTATGACATTTGCTAACAGTCCATTCATCAAAGCAAATCACATGGCTAATCATTGTCAAAGAGGCTATACAAAGTCAGGCAAGATGACTCACTGGGAACCATTACTTTAACAACCTACCACACCTGTTTACTTCAGCAAGCTATGATGAGGATCAAATGAGATGGTGCTTGCACACCACAGTGAAAGTTATTATTTAATCATAGGTCTAATTTCATCACTATAATTTATGATGTAACTGGTGTCACTGGATGTCCCCTATGAAATTCAAGTCTCTGAGATTGTGTTATGGGTTCAATTGTGTCTCAGTGTGTGTGTGTGTGTGTGTGTGTGTTTGTGCATGTGTGTGATGAAGTTCTAACTCTCATCTCAAAATGGGACCTTACTTGGAAATTAAGATTATTGAAGATATAATTAGAATATAGTAAGATGAGCCAGGCACAGTGGCACGTACCTGTAAGTGGCAGCCTTTAGAATGCAGCTGGGACTGGGAATTGTGGTTTGAGTCCCATCTGGGGCAACAAAGTGAGACCTAGTTCCAAGAAAATAGCTGGGCATGGTGGCACATGCCTGTAATCCCAACTACCTGGGAAGCTGAGGCTGGGGACTGCTTGACTTTGTGTGCCCTGGGCAATGTTAGCATGTGATTCCACAGGCAAAAATAGGGAGACCTAGTCTCAAAAAAAAATAGAATAGAATAAGATGAGTGATGCTGTGGAAGGTGGGCCCTTAATCCAATTAGGTGTCCATATAAGAAGTCTGGGTAGAGACACAGAAAAGCACAGGGAGAGCCCCAAGTACAAGGGAAAGATAGAGGTGGAGGGTCATGCTGAACAACCCAAGGAACATAGGGGGCAACCAGAAACTGGGCAAGGAAAGAAGGACCCTCTGTCTGGAGGGTTTGGCAGGAACATGACCCTATCAATAACTTGATTTTGAACTTCTGGTCCCAGAACTGAGACAACAACTTTGTGCTATTTTAAGTCATTTGGTTTGAGGTACATTGCCACTACAGCCCTAGGAATGAAGACATTTAATAAAAATCTTTAATCCCCACCAATTCATCTAAAGAAGCATAAGACAGACAGACCAAGGGTCTTTGATTGTGAAACCAGAGTCCAGCCCACTCACTATCTAGGGAGCTTGAGCAAGTCACTAACCTCCTGGGTCTTAGTTTTTTACATCTGTTCAGAAAGGGGGTTGCAGTAGATCCAAGTTTCCAGAAGTGTGGTTTGGGTGGGCTTACCGTAACAATTGTACTTGAGATCATTTTACATGGGTCTGTGGGCAAAACCTTTACATTTTAATGGTTAATATTAATCATGGTTATCTTAAGTGCATCAGTAAGACTGGTTTCCATTTATGTCAGTAATATGAAAATATGCAGGTTTTTGAGAAGTCTCAATTTAAATAAAGCTTTGAGTAAATAGAACAGTTGGCATATGTATATGGTAAAAACTGTGAAAGTGGTGTGTGAAAGACTGACATTTGGGAAAACACTGAACTATATATTCTCAAAAGATCCTTTTAGATGGGAAATGCTAGGATTCTATGGATCCATAAAGAAGCCCATTGTAGTGGAACATGGGGGAGGCTCTGGAGGAAGACAGGTGGGCACTTCATGGGGAGATGAGAGAAGTTTGGGTAGCTCTGCAAGAACCCAGGAGTGAGTTTCCTTGGGAAGTGTCCTCTGATTCAGCTGCTTTTTGCTCTCTAGTTATAAATTACCTATACCTTCAAAGTCACACTCTCATTAAGTATCCTTGCCAGGACATGTCTTACTCTGTGTAAGCGCCTATGGAAGGAAGTTCCAGACACAAATCACCTTCCTATTGAAGGTGGAGAAATTTAAGGAGCTGGACTTGGCTATGTGCTGGCTTTCATACTAGGATATAACATGGGGTCACATTTGATGGTAAGTGGCTAATGGAAAGCTGAAGAAGGAGCAGGAAAACATGAGTCATAACTTCAGAAGACTCCTGATCTTAGTGCTGGAAGAGGTCTTGAAATTGATCTAGCCTCTAGTACAACCCTACCAGGTGACTCAGAGCTACCTGAATGGGTATGGAGACCTCAATAAGATAACCCTTTTGCTGCCTGGTGACACTTGGAACTACAATTGTTCTGGTCTTTGATGGGTGGCAGCCTTCCTTCATGAGATTTATTAGGTCAGTGGATCTTTGAATTAGAAGGACCCTCATGCAATCATCTGATTGGTTCCTGCATTGGAACAGGGCACATACTGTTTTCCATATTTCCATTGTTTCTCACAAAAACAAGTGAAACTCAATGGTTAATTGGCAGAGAAGAAATAGCTGTCTTTCACTTCAGTAACTTCCCATAATGCCACAGTATTTTATGCATATTCAGACTGACTCATATAGATGAATGACCCAAGAAGTCATCAGTCCTTCCTTCCTCTCCATGCAGCAATAACTTCTGTAGCATGTGTGATGTGACCATGTTTATCCCTTCTCCTCTGGCCCTGGTGCTGCTTGTACCTTTCTCTACCAACCCTGGGAGAAACACTAAAGTCTAATTGTGATATATGCCTGTGTGGTTTTCATTCAGGTGTTGGTATTGACTTGACTTTTGGATCATAACCCTTAACCATATTCTGCATCCACTATGTCCACACAATAAGCCCTTCCTCCAGCTAGCAACCCTCCACATATTTGAAAAGTTCTCTATCACAACCATATGTATTTTTTCTTCTATAGACAAAGAATTGCCAGTTCTCCCAAGTGTTCCCCAAGTCTCTGAATACCTTTTCTGTGTCCTCTCGAATCCTCCACAGAGAGGTGCTCAGAACTGAACTTTTTGAGCAACCACAGGACATGCAGGATTCTTGGTAAACTTGTAATCAACTAATTATGAAAAGCTATTAGACTAGGCTTTCCACACCTTTAACTTTTTTTAACCAAACTAATGCTATTTAATCTAAAAATCTGAGATAAAGTAGTTGTGTAATGTATTAACATACATTTTACTGATACAATGATAATTTTTTCTAGTTACACTAACTGGAATAAAGTTGGTTTACACCACTATTTCAGATGTTACTGATTCAGACCTCTACAGGTGTATGTTTTCACACCATGCTCACCACCAAAACCCCAGTAATTGTCCACCATGCTCCATGGATCCCCTCCTTCCCCACTCCCGCCCAGCTCCCTTTCCCTTCTGATGATCTCAGTTTTCCAGTCAGATGTCAAGAGTTTGTTATTGGTTTGGTTTTGTCTGATCCTTTGTTTTATTTCTCTATATTTGACACATTAAGTGAAGTCATCTCATATTTTTCTTTCTCCTTTGACTTACTTCGCATAGAATTATACTTTCTAGTTTCAATTATGTTGTTGCAAATGGCAAGAGTTCATCTTTTTTAAATAACTGAGTAATACTCCTTTGTGCTTGTGTGTATATATACATACACATGTGTGCACATACGTATGTTGTCTGTACAATACTAACCTAATTTTATAATATTTATAAGATACTATTTATTTACTTTTAGAATCTCAGATATTCATGTGGTTACTTGTTCACCTCCCTCAGTGAGGATGGATGTCATCTTTTTGGTGAGGTTGCTGGGCAAGTCCATCAAGAACTCAGGCTTTGTCTGAGCACACTTCTCGTGCATTCCCTATTCCTTACCTGTTTTTTTTTTCTACAGCACTTATTGTCACATAACATATTATTTATTGTACTTATTTAGCCATTTTAAAAATGTCTTCCCCATTAGAAAATAAGCTCCATGAGGAGAGGATTTTTAATCTATTTACTACCACTACCCCAAATGGATGATAGCTTATGATACATAACTCCTGGCTTACTAGCTCTCAATAAGTATGGGTCATATCAATAAGTCAATAACATGTGTGTGTCTTAGTCATCTTGGGCTGTCATAACAAATACCGTAGTCCAGGTGGTTTAAACAACAGAGATCTATTTTTCACAGCCTGGAAGCTGAAAGTTCCTGGTTGAGGTCCAGCAAGATTTGATTTCTGGGGAAAGCTCTTTTTCTGGACATAGCTTCTGTGTCACTTGTATTCACGTGGGATTTACTCTATGGTGTGTCTGTGAGACTCTCTCTCCTTATGATAGACTCTATAACCCAGGCTATTAAATCAGGACCTAACCCTTATGACCTCAGTTAATCCCAATCATCCCCAAAAAACCCTACAGTTACATTGAGAGGAATTCAAGCTAAAATTTTTCAGAAGACACAATTTGATCCAGAGCAGTAGGACACTGGAGATAACTCATGCAAGCTGCTCACATAGATAAGGAAACTATTGCCCCACATGCTGTGGCAACACTTTGTTCACTAAACTTCTGACAAACTCACACATAATGGTGCCTTGAAGTTGATATGGGTTCCTTCCAAAAAGGATATATACATCTAGCAACACAATTCTCCTTCCTGCTGGAGCTTCATCTCCAAATTTGAAAATCAAAAATTCCTTCCAATTTACCCAGAGGAGGGTTGAATAGGCCCTGAAGATGGGCACAGTGACCAGACCTCACTCTCAAACAACTCACCCTCTTTCCAAACACCCATATATCAACCTATACTTAGGAAGCCCATTCCAATATACAGCCTGGCTGTACTCCCTGAGTGGTGACAAGATGGTAAGACAGTTAATTTTCATGGAATGGTTAGAGAAAAATTAAGTGCTAACAATAAGTGTGGGACTGACTCCAGTATGACAAGAGATCCAAATAGGATGGGCAGAAAACAGACAAGTTAAAGGGAGAAAGAAAGACATTTACCAATGGTGACTAGAAGTAGGGGTGGTGACAGTACTTTATAAACAAAGGGCTGAATCAAGACCAACCCCAAGGATGGAGTTGGCAAGGTAATAAGGGAGCCACCATCATTATGCTGATGGGTGAGAAAAATACTGGAATGGACTTCTTTTACCAAACTGGACGATTATGTTCCTTCTTCTTTCCTTTTGGCCCATGCATCAGCTTAGGTGGAGAGGAGCTTCCCTAACCAAGTTTTTAGGGAACTTCCTAACAACATTTGTTAACATCAGAGTTTTTATTATTTTTTTTCTTTAGAATAAGCAGCTCTTTGGATTGTCTTGTTTTCCTTTTTACCCAGATTTTTCTCCTACCAGCAGTCAATTCTGAGGGGTAGTTTGCCCCACTTTAATATCTTGAGCTGTGTCCAGAGTGGGGTAAAGGGTTTGGCCAGTAGATTCCTTCTTTCTTGGATTTGACAAGAAATGGGCAGGCCAGAAGCAGCTGTGCTGAGTATTTGTGTTACGCAAAAGGCCAGCTCAGCCTTCCTTCCTGCCAAGGTCAGCAAGCTGCGTTCCCAGTGGTTTGGGTGTGTGGGTGTCTTCTGGACTAGCAGGAAATTCTGCCAGGAGCCAGGGCCTCAGCTTGTGCAGATCCATGGAGGCTGGGAAACTTTGTTCTCAAAAGACAGAACCAGATATGCCGTGGATCTCTTCTACCCCACAAACTTCCACACTTTTTTCACTGACCAATTTGCTCATTAATGAATGGGACTCAGAAAAGGGCATGGAAATTGGGAGCCCAGGCTAGACTCAATCCAGGTGTTGGATATTATGAAAAGGACAGGATACTTGGAGAGAATGTCATGGGCAAAAAGACTACGTAATAAATTTGTTGACACAACTTCAACCAAATCCCCCCAGGATATGTTGCCCCAGACCCTGTGCCCAATCACAGCCCCCATAAGCCATAATCACACACATTGTCACTTTGAGCTGCTAAAAATCAAACTAAAATGAGTACTGTTGTATTTAAAGGGAAAGATACATAACAATAGGACAGTCTAAACATCAAATATGCAAGGAAAGCAAGATGGATTTATCTCTTCATTTTAGAAATTATCAAGAAATAAACTGGAAGCTGGGCACGGTGGCACAATCCTGTAAGCAACAGCTTATGGAGTCGTAGCAGGGTTTGGGGATTGCAATTCAAGTTCTGCCCAGGGAACACAGCAAGACCTAGTCCCAAAACATAGCTGGGTGTGGTGCTGCATACCTGTAATCCTAGCTACCTGGGAAGCTGAGGCTGGGGATTGCTTGAATTCGTGGTACCATGGGCAACGTGAGCCTGCAGTTCCACGAACAAAAAATAGCAAGGTAGTCTCAAAAAAAAAAAAAAAGAAGAAGAAGAAGAAATAAATTGGAAAGTTAAAGATTTTTGATGTACAGCTAAACCTCAGATTTTTTTTATTAGTTAACTTATTAATTTCACATTGTTGTAGTCCCCATATTTCTCCTGCCACCTTATTACCATGACCTATCACTATTTTCCCTCGTGCTCTTCCCTCCCCTGTTTCACCTCCCTCCTCTCTCCTCTGCTGGGTGTTTCATTTCTACAGTCAACTTACTAACTTCTACTATTATTTGTCATTTTGTTTGATTTATCTAAATCCCACATATAAATGAGACTATCCAGTATTTTTTTCCCTTCTAATTTCAGCTAGCATAATGCCTTCTAGCTCCATCCATGCTGCTGCAGATAGCATGATTTTTGTCTTTTTGATTGCTGAAAATACTCCATTGTATAATGGTTTTTTGTTTGTTTGTTTGTTTGTTTGTTTTTAAATCCATTCATCTGTTTTGGGTAGTTGGGTTGTTTCCATATCCTGGCTATTTTAAATAGTGCCGCAATAAACATAGGGGTGCAGGTTTCCTTTTGAATTAGCATCTTTGTATCCGTTGGGTAGATTCCCAGAAGTGGGATTTCTGGGTTAGCTGGTAGTTCCATTTTTAGTAGTTTGAGGGTCCTCCACATAGTGGAAGATGATAGTGGCTGGACCACTTTGCATTACCACCAAAGTGTAAAAGTGTTCTTCTTTTATCTTCACATCCTCGCCAGCATTTATTATTGCCCATTTTTGTTTGTTTGTTTGTTTGTTTGTTTGTTTGTTTGTTAACATGGGCCTTTCTTACCAGTGTAAGGCAGTATCTCATTGTGTAAACCTCAAGTTTTTTCAAAATGTAGAAGGCAGCTGTTTCACTAGTCCCTTGGACTTCCTATCTCCCTATTTGAATCCTCCGAGTCCTCGGGGTTCAGTTTTAGGTTCATCGTGTATAGAAAGCCCTCCACTCCTCACCCATCTCTCAGGAACCAGGGACTTTGATGCTCATGGTTTCCCTGGACCCCTGAACCCCAATCCACCTAATGTATTATAAAGAAAAGAGAGAACATAATAAATGTCGAAGAGGGGCACAAACACAGAAGCGTGTCTGGCAAGCCAAGCCCTGGAATGATCCAAGAAGCCTTCAGGTATTTTCTCTAGATATCTGTTTAAGGGTCTCAGGGCCCACCCCAAGGACCAGCACTGGGTCATGGTCCTCAGCAAGCCACCTCGGAGACAAGCAAGAAATGCCCTGAACCAGGCATCTCTGCAGGCAGCATTCAAGACTATAGCCAGCTGGGTGGGGCCCGAAAAGCAGAGTCTGAAGCTGAGCACTTTGTAAGTGAGACCCAGGAACCCCAGTTTAATTAGAATTCCTGCCCAGGATGAAGGCTTACGGCTGCCAGCCCAGGCCTTGAGCCATTGGTCATGGCCCATAAAGGCCACACACGAGTCAGGGAGACAGGGCGGAGTCTGCTTCCTTGTGGGGGAGCCTCATAAGTCTCTGTGATCCCAGCCTGCAATCCTAGGCTCCCCGGGACTCCATCAAAAGGCTCCCTCTACTCACGGCCACACAAGTAATGACACCTGATGAGGACCTGGACCACTATTGCCCACTCAGTAGAGTCTCTGTTCTCTCCCCACGCCTTCCAAGGGGCCAGTGGGCCCCACCCCTGCCTTTCATCCCAGCTGCAGGGAATGCCTTCAAAGCTCCACATGTCCAGGACGGCTGCGGGCCTGGTGCAAGGATGAAGCAACCTGCCCCATGAGGGCAAGTAGTTTGAGAAGATTTACATCAAACATGTACTTTTAAGACTGTGAAATGTGCTATAAACTTCCTACCAGGTTTTCTGTCAATGGAGTTGGTGGTGGCCAGCAGCTGCTCTGCTTTGTTCTGCGATGCTCCCCCTAGGGCCCGGGTAGGACCGCTAACTGGGCCTGCAGCCATACAGAGCAAGGCTGAGGCTTCCTCTGGCTCCAGATCTCAGCAGAAGAACTCACAAAGAAAGCACTTGCCTGCCCACACATCTGCAGAGTATGACCCTGCAGCCTCCAGCAACATACCTACACAGCACACACTCCAGAAGTTGCTTCAGATTCCACCTTTAAAGCCTCATTCCCTGGATTTAGCATTCTGAATCCTGCTGAAATGTTGTCCCAAGGAGAGGTAGCTCTTTGAAGGATTTGCAGTCATTTATATTTCAGTGTGAATAAAGGAGATGAGGCCAGGTTCATTTAGAAAATGAGGAGGTAGGTGCCTAGGACACAAGGGTCCTATGGGATCTACCAGCAACAAGCTAAGTCATTTTAAATTAGGGAAGTTCTAATCCTTCATTGATGACACAGTGGTTGAGGACAATTTATTGAGGGCAGATGGCTGGTATTTGAATCCTAAAGTTACCCCGTACTAGCCACTAGCTTTCCTGGGCAAGTCTCATAACCAGTGTTATGAAACAGTACCTCTGTGTCATCAGCCATAAAAGAAGGAAACTCTAGGCTGGGTGTGGTGGTACGTGCCTTTAATTACAGCCTAGGGAGGGAGGCCAAGGCTAGGAACCTCTTGAGTCTGCGGGTTCGAGACCCACCCTGGGCAGCATAGCGAGACCTAACCTCAAAAAAATAGCTGGGTGTGGTGGTGTGCGCCTGTAATCCCAGCTACCTGGGAGACTGAGGCTGGGGATTGCCTGAGTCTGCGGGATCCCAAATCTGATCTGGGATCTGGACTACTCAAGTCTGGTCCTGGATCGGGACTACCAGAGGCAACATAGCAAGACCTAGTCTCCAAGAAAAAAAAGAAGGAAACTCTTTACTAAGAGTTTGTACGTGATGCTGCATCCACTGATGTTGTTGCGAAGGTTAAATAAGCCAATGTAGGTTATTTAGCCAGAGGAAGCCTCAGCCTTGCTCTGTATGGCTGCAGGCCGAGTTAGTAAAGCATTATGAAGATGGAGTGTGGCATGTGCACTCTAAGTAAGCAGCACATAAGTGTTGCTGCTAGCCACAAAATGAAGGCAGGGGAGATGGCAGGCTGGGCCTTCTGGAGCAGGTGGCCCTCCTGGAAATGGTCTTTGAGGATGGTATCCTGCTTGGAAAGTAAGCACCCCTTTACTCTGCCAACAAAAGCTCCTAGAGTAGAGGGGAAGGTGTATTTCAAAGCATCACTGGTAGGCTAGTCCAGCAGTCCTGAGCCTGCTGTTGTTCATCTGCAAACCCTACTCTGGGTTATTACCAACATTCTGTTGTGCATGCAAATGTGAGGCTGCATTAATAAATCAATTTCCAACCATTAGGAACCTGTAATAATTCCTTTCACTTGGCTCTTTAAGTCTGTTTTACACAGCGCCTAATTAACTAATAGCTACTATCTGGCCTCCTTCTCCTGGGTGACTTCTCACTGAATTCCTTGCTCTGGACTCCTTCCCTGCTTCTCTCTGTCATTTCACTGGGTGAACTGATCAGACAAGAGGATGGTCAAGCAATTAGAACATGGGAATATGGGCCACTCTGCTAATGGATATAAGGGATAAATAAATACATTTAATTTAATTAACCAAACAATCGATCACTACTTGAATGTAATATCCTCTCGTAAGGTCTAATCTAAATGTTTCTATTAGGAAAGATCAATAAATCATGATGTTCATCTCTGGAGGAGGCTCTTGGCAACCCCATCTCCCCACTTACATATTTTCAAAATATTCATGTTCTTCAAGATCTAGTTCTAACTTATTCATTATTCATCTAGCCCACAGATTTATTGACTATCTACTGTATGCCAGACCCTCAGCTAGGAGCTGTACCTGAGACTACTACCCTGAAAAATGTTGTCTTCGAAAGAGGTACACGCATGAGAAGAGGAGCCAGGTGAGTCAGGAAAAGATCACGAAGAAAGAAATCAGGAAGAAAGAAAAAGAAAATCAGGAAAAAAGTCATGGAAGTTCTATTTCCATTTCCTTGACTTCTGTTAATTTTTATTTTTATGCTTTCTTCATGATGATTATAAGAATACAGGAATGCATGGGTATTATCTTCAAATAAATACATACTTTAAATTTTTTATTCACGGCGCGCCTGATCAAAAACATTTGGCGACTACTGGAGTAGAGCAATGGTTTTCAGAGAGGTCAGTGGAAAGTAGGTGAGAGAATTAGAAAGTCCTGGAGGGAAATTTTCAAATCACACTTGCCTATCTCCCTACCAAAAATCAGCAGACTCTCGGAAGAGTTGGAAATTAATTGTAATTCTTAAAAAACTCCAGGTCTTTCCCATACTCATCCTACTCATCCTGTTCTGAGTTCTTTCAGGAAGTCTCCCTAAGCCCTTCCCCAACTTGTACTGGAGTCTCAGGTCTGAGTACGCTCGGTGTCAGGTCCAGATCTGAGGCTATGTCTTCTTGGCACCTCTTTTCAGAATGCTAGGAGAAGGGGTTGCAAATGCAGGAACCAATGAGTGCTGCCTCCTCATTAAGTTATTCATTTCACTTGGCAAGGGTATAAGGGAGATTTCAGGTATTTTGTCATTTAGAGCACCCAGGGTTTTACCCTCCAAGCAGGACAGAAGAACCTAGGTTGGTCAACCACCAGACCTTACCACACCTTCTGTAGACCTTCCCTCTCAACTCCCAGTACATCTCCTTCACCAGTGCTCATTGCTCTCTTATTGTCTCATTGGTACCAGAGGAATTTGCACTGGGAACAATTAATTATAGCCTCAGTCAGAGAACTGATACAGGAAAGAGAAGTTTGGAAGATACAGATAATTTCTGTGAGGCAAACCCTTAGATTAGACAAATCAGTGACAAGCTCACCTTGGCCTCTTAGCTTGTTCTGTCACACTCACAGCCCAAATCAGGGTGCAGTAAAGTTTTCCTAGGACTAGTCTATAACCAGTTCTGGTTACCTGACCTAAAGGCTTCCCACCTATAGACCGTTTGGCAACCCTTAAAGAGACCTGAAATGAATGACTTGGCTTAGCTGACCAGCTTTCTCTATGTGTGACGTCCACCAAAGACTAGAAATTTAGCAGAAATTACACACAGAGGAGCCAGCACATGTGAGAGGGAAACCACATGGCCCAAGGGAGCTCAAGGTGGGAAACCAGTTCTTAGAGCCTCCTTGGCAACTAGCAACTTTCCTTCTGCTTCTGGGTTACCAAAAACCCATTGTTCTCTATGTGGTCTGGGGGACTCTTTGCAAACAGAGCCAAATAAAGCCAAACTTGAGCTTAGTTAACTGTTTCCCATACAGAATGGAAGCAGCTTTTAAAGATGGAGGAACATAGAATGGGCACCATTTCCCTTCCTCCACTAATAGGCTTGGATTACAAGTCCCAGTATATCATGAACCAAACTTTCCGAGCAAAGGAACCACTGGGAACTGTGGCCTAAGTGGCCAGGTAGATACATGTATCATGGAAGATAGACAGGCCCATCTCTCTTACTTTGCAGCTGAACTTGCACCCTGATACTGCTGGAGAAGAGACTTTGAGGAGACACATGAAGGGGGGACATGTAGAGACACATAGAAGAGTTACTTGGAAGAGACACATAGGTGAGAGGCATGTGGAGCGGTTACTCCTGATCCTTGCAGAGACAATGAAGCCATTATCTTAATGTGTTCTTTGAATTTGTGTTTTCTTTCTTTTCCTGTCCCAGCTTTCCGGGACCTGCTTAATCCCTTTTTTGTGGTTCTCTGCCAAAAAGTGCTTTAGACTTTTGAGTTTCATTGGCCCCACTTTAGGCCAATCCTCTTTGACTGGGCATTGGCCCAAGAAGGAATATGTAATTTTGAAGTTTAATTGGGAAATTACTATTAGGAATATTCTTTCTTCTTTTCTATCTGTATGCATACTCTTTCACACTAAGAATCTGCTTTTTTCTTTTAATCTTTGTGCTACAGATGACTGGACCCTTTTTAGAAAATTTATCCCTTAATAACTATCCTAATAGTTTGGGTGCTCCTCATTCGTGTGCTAACTCAGTCATACAAGCAAAGCTACCTCCATTCTATCACCTCAGAACAACCAACTCAGCCTGTTCCAGGGACCACAGAAACTCAGCGCTTGTCCCGATGGTTTCTAGGGTGACTTGGACAAAGACAGCTATCTGATGTTCAGCAAATCATTAGGTCTCCTCCGTAAAAAGCAGGCAGCCCCTCTGAAAGGAGCTTGAGGAAGGTAAGAGTGGACAACTAATTCCCTTAAGGAAATTTTGCCTTGTCTGTCTCTCAAACCACAGCAAGCCTGGAGGTCTGACTCATCCCATCTTCACACCCATCTCAGGCTTCACAGTGAACTGTGACCCTTTCCACTGTCAGCTCCTCCTGGGTATTTATAACAGTGGGATTTCCCCCCACTAAAAACATTTGATTAGGGAAGGAAAAAAGTGAGATTCCATTTCCCCTCAGGGATTATCTGAGACTCAGCCCTCCCTGGAAGTAGCAGAAGACTAGATGACCCTCTTTCTGAGGTATCTCCACCAGGGTAACTTGTCTATGTGCTCATATGTCTCTTCTTATAAGGAAATCAGGTATATGGGGTGAGAATCTATTCTACTCCAGTATGCCCTAGACAGGAAGTTGCCTGCCACCCTCTGCTGTATGTTCTCTAATCTAGAGAATCAGAGCAAATGTTTCCATGGCACAGGGAGTCAGGCTCCTTGAGCAAAGTGGAAGGCCTGTGCTAAATGAAGGAACAACAAGTCGAGTGGGACTCCTCTGGTTGCCCAGGATTAAGGCCAGGACCCAAGGTGAGGTCAAGAAAGGTAAGCAAGACTTAAGACTTCACATTCTATGGTCAGAGTGATTAACCAGGTCACACTGGATAGACTAAAGGAGCCACAACCAACTTATCTACAAGCCACTCAAGTCCACACAGAGAGAACCCAAGGACAAGAGGAAGGGTCATTGGTCTTAAGGAAACTCTAGCTATTATAAGGGTGGTTGTGGGGCCCCAAAGAGGAAGGGGGGATTATAAGAATCGCTAGTAAAGAGTAGAGACACCAAAAAGAAGAAAAAGCAGGTAGCTCTCTACCTGCTGTACAACACTTTGCTGTAATAGTCACTGGAGTAGTAATGAGAAAATCTTCAGAAAACACTGGGAATCTAGGATAGTAGTGCAACATCACTCCTCCACCTATAAGGACCGAAAAATGAAAGGTGGTGCTTGGCATGCAACCCTTTACATTTGGAAACATTTTAGAGCAGAGATACTGCCTTCATCTCCCTGAGCTGCTGTAAAAAAGTACCACAGGCAGGGTGACTTTCAACAACAGATGTTTGTTACCTCACAGTTTGGGAGAGCAGAAGTTGAAATCACAGTATCGACAAGGCCGCCTTCCCTCTGAAACCTGTAGAGGCTCCTTCTCTCCTGGGCTCCTGGAGGCTTTCCAGGTATGCATTGGCATGTTGCTGCACAATTCCATCTCTGCCTCCATCAGCACATGGCCATCTCCCCATGTGTCTGCCACCACATGGTTCTCTTTCTGTGAGAACATCAGTCATATTGAACTAAGGGTTCACCTGCTCCAGTATGATCTCATCTCAAATCGCTACATCTACAATGGCCTTAGTCCCAAGTAAGGTCAGAAGAACTAGGAGTTAAGGCCTCAACATATATTTTGAGGGAAGCAATTCAGCATTTAACAGAGTTAGAGGTTGTTCCCAGAGCAGAGATTTCTAATGCTGGAAGTTCATTGAACTGGTCAGTATCAGTTGGACTTGAAGGAACTGTAACATAGAGCACCTAAAAAGAAGATAGGCTAACTCTCCTTTATATTAGTTCAACATGCTTCTAGGGATGATAAGAGGGTCCCAGAGATTCCTGTGGTTGTACAGGAAGGGACAGGTGGTTAACAGGACAGGTCCCAGGGGTTCCAGGGCAGCCACAGAGCTGGGTAATAGAACATCCCAGTCAGAAGTGGGCTGTGTTCCACTTCTGGGCCCAAAGCAAGATTCTGAAGGATATTCTTTCTTTTGAAGCTGACCATTGTCCCCAAGAAAGTCAGGCCAGGAACACCTCCCACACTGACAAATGACAGGTCGGGTCAGGAAATCTGTGCTTCCTGTACACTTTCTGACAGCCCCCAGTCTCTTCTAAGGAAGAGAAAAGAAGGAAGGATCTCAGAAGCAGACTACTCCTCTCCTCCACTCTCTAAGTAGCTAGGAGCCAAAGCTGGAGGGAGGAGACAAAAGTCATATTGTACTAAAAATTGAAGTTTTGAAAAGTAAACAGAAATGCTGGAATGAGACTGCAAATGACTCAAAGTTACAGGAAACTCAGCACCCAGTCGAGGAGTCATTAAAGCATGTACCGAGACCCAGAGGGTCCATCCTGTATTAATGAAAGCAGCACTGAGGGGGGAAATAGACTGTTTAAAAACCACACCCCAACAAATCGCTATTCCTCTACCCAACTTCATTTAATTTCTTCTAACCTGACTCGTGAAAATGTTGCATGCATGCTGTGGGCCCACCAGAGACAGTAACCTTCATTGTGTGCTTAGGACCTGGACTCGGACAGTTATTGTCCTACAACAGAGACAAGTCCAGGTAAGAATACATGCCAGTGCTCTTCACTCCAAAGTCAGCCACTGAACAACACCGGCGGAGGCAGCACAGAAAGCTCTTTGTTGGCATCCATCCTCAGATAATCTCAATACTTCTTCCCTAGATTGATGATGTCACAAATCAAAGAAAGTTTTGCAAGGGGAAATAACCAAGTAAGAATTGTCAGGCTACCAAGAAGCCAACTTTATTAGTTATTTTTTCAAAGCCAAGCTTCTTAAAGTGACACTGAACAGGGAGAAAAATGCTATAGGCAAGAAACTTCTTAATCCTATTACCACTCAAGAACAAGATGTGGAGAAAGCATTCTGATAAAAGCTGCACCTTGGAATAAGTCAGAAGAAGGAATAGGAGGAGTTTGCTCACTGCTAACAGCAGCAGTAAAGAAAGATTTCACTTCAAAAAATTCAGATTCAGTTAGTGGCAACTCAGCAAACATTCAGTAAGAAGGCATAGTCTAAGCACAGTTAGGAACATAAAAACAAGTAGGCAGAATCCCCGATTTCAATCTTGAAATTCAGGAGGAAGGACCTAGGAAAAGTCCACAAGTAACCACAAAGCAAGACAATTTAATAAGTACCCTAAATGGCATGGAATTTTCAAGGGAAAAAGAAGGGAGAATCAGGAGACACTCTAGGAAGGAGATAGTATTTGGACAATGAATAACAGAACTTATTTTTTAATGGATGATCTGTGCACGTGATTTTTTTTAAAAGAATTGAGCCTTTTTAATCCTAAAAATTTAGATAGCATAAATTATAATTTTTTTTTCTTAGTTTAGAAAGTCATATTCATCATGAGAAACTTCAAGCTTTGTAAGACCAGGTGCAAAAGAAGGATGTCCCCTGCTCTCACCACTCCTTTTCAATATTGTATTGGAAGTTATAACTAATGCAATAAGACAGGAAAAGAAAATATGAATATTTGTTCACAGATGACATGATTGTCTATGTAGAAAATCTGAAAGATTGTTGAAAAAAATTCCTAGAATTAATAAGTGAGTATAGCATGGTTGCTGAACACCAGGTGAATGTGTAAAAGCAATTGCTCTCTGGCACACCAGTAATGCACAAGTGGAATTTGAAATTAAAAACTGAATACCATTTCCAAATTTCTTAGTCATGCCCACTGACATACTCATGATGGATTGTTTCCTTGTGAGTGTCTAATTTTGAACCCATATTCCACAGAACTCCATTTGTGGGAATCCCATGAAGCCTGGGATTTAGGGCGTGTTCTCATCCTGTGCCCTGAGGGATTCTGTTTTGTTTTTGCCAATCCCTCCAAAGGTATCACCAGAGTTGGGTCACTGGAATATTAATATTTTAGCTGGAGGAATCCTGGACCACCCAAATGGTATAAATTAGAACCAAACTCAGGCAAGGTACAGGCTGTGACTACAAACTGTCAGGGGGTACATTTCCTTCTCCAGTCCAAAGTCAAAGCAGAGAAGCATCCTGACTAACTCCTTCCACTGATGAGTGGATACAGCTTAGCCCATTATTTCACTGAGAGTGTAGGCCACAAATGACCCTAAGGTTAAGCAAGAGCCTCATTTTCAATCCTTCCACCAGATGCAAGCCCCAGGCTTTATCTTTTAGGAGGGTGGGACCCAAACCCTAGCCCTTACCCAGTCTTATAGGAAGCCTCCCCACCCCTAAGATGCCAGACTCAGGTTCCAGCAGACTGACTTTCAGTTCAAGCTTCACTTTAGGTCCAGGGGATTTAATTTTTTTATAGCTCAGTTACTGTTTAAATGGGGTATTTGTTACATGACCTCCAAAATTTCTAGACATTTTGTAGCATAAGAGTTCCTAAGATATATTAGTTCACAGTGTTAACAAATTAGAGTGTGAGCCTCCTCCTAGTGGCTGCTTTCTCATTTGTTTAGACACTTCATAACTCTCATATGAACAATTTTGTATCCTCTCTGGATGGCTAGTCAACCCTAGCTCCTCCAGTAAATAGCTGGCCTTTTCACCTTACTCCAAATCTCTGGGAATTGTACTTGATCGAATCATTAAAGCTCTTTATCCCACAAGGTCCTGTGCAGTATAAGCTGCAGCTTTTAAGTCAGATCCTTCTGGCTACAGCTGGAGAAGGAGCAGGGTCTCAGGGTGTCAACACTGTGGACTAATACTGCCTTGAACATTGTGTCTCTAGAAGGGTCTATGGCCATGGTGGGTGTGGTCATTGACATTTCTAGCCCAGTCCCCTTCCAGCACCATGAGAATACACCATCATGGCTTGAATAACATTTTTCCCAGGAACAAATGAATACATGAACAGAGTTGAGCCAGTGGTGATGGTTAACATAGTTCAATTTGAAAGGCAGTCTCTAATGGGCTGCAGGTCAACAATATAGACACTGGAATCAAAGTCAATTTATAAATTGACAGACACAAAGTTGAAAAGTAGAGAAATGGGGTTCAAATGATTTTTGGCTGATTGGAACAAACAAGATTAAATCGAAGAAGGATTAGATAAAGTCCCAAAGTTACATCCAAAACACCAGTGATGAAGCAGAAGATCCCTGTGCCCTGACTTGGCATCAATTCATAGACAAAGGAAGTGGGGGGTTTAGTGACCATAAATTCAACCTGACTCTGACAAGTTTTGTCAGCTCCTACCCAAATCCTCCTGGCCTTGGTGAGATACACAGAGTCCACAGAAAAATGGGTGCCCAGCACCATGGACTTCAATCCTAAATTACCTTATTTTGTGCAACTATGCCAACCTGGGTAGGTTTATAGGTTCTACCGGTTAAAAAAGAATGTCAGATTCCTTGTTGAGTTTTACAGGCTTTAATGCTGTTTTGGGGAACCAGGAAGTACACAGGCACAACAGCAGGGAGGCTGGGCAGTGATATGGCAAGCAGGTAGGCTAGCCAGCAAGGGCAGGCATGCTGGGAGGCAGGCAAACCCCCTAGCCCTCCCAAGAGTCTTCATGCTCTTCCTTTAGACTCTCGTCATGTTCTCTCCTCCCTTTGCTCTCCTAGGCTGATACCACCCATGTATCCCCTTTTCCTACGTCCAGGCGTACCCATTCACATATGCTGACAATTATGAGGAGGTGCAATATCACAGGTGCTGGTCATAGAAGTTAATAGAAGGGGCAGTGAAATTTATATATAAATAAAAAAATAAAAGTATTTGAGAATTCCCCCCCCAAAAAAAATAATAGAAGGGGCAAAAACTGATAATTCATTTACCCTACATCTCACTTCATCAATGTACACTCACTCTGCATAAGTGTCTTCTCTACCTCAACCTAACACTCTCAAATTATGCACAATTAGGCTTCCTGAATCCTTCTTTCATTTATTAGTCATTTTACCTGTGGCCTTTGGGTCTCTGAAAACAAATTCATGCTAAGAACTCTAGAAGAAACTTAAAGAAACAGAGCCGGGCATGGTGGCGCATGCCTGTAGCCCAAGCGCTGGGAGACAAGAGGCCTGGGATCACTTGAGTTCACAGGTTCGAGATTACCTTGGGCAACATAGTGAGACCTGGTCTTGAAAAAGCAGTTGGGTGCGGTGGCACACACTTACAATGCCAGTTACCTGGGTGGCTGAGGCTAGGGATCACTTGAGTCTGTGGGATGACCCTACGCAACATAGAAAGACCTAGTCTCAAAAAATTTTTTTAAATTTAAAAAAATAAAGAAACACGTCTCTGCAAAAGAAATTATAGGAAGCATAGTGGGCATCTCTAAATAAAAGTGAGATTAGACATCTCCTGTGTCAATCCACACAGCAATGACAGAACTAAAGGAGAGAGGCACATGGGTCAGTTGTCTGTTCAATATGAGGCATTAGACTTTCAATTAATATGAATAAACACTCATTATATGCAAAGTGAAGGTGCTTTGGATCCTCCCATGGAAGAGGGCTTTCCAGCAGATGGGAAGAATTCCATCTGACTGTCTTGTTGGAGGGCAACCCCTGACCTTTCCAAGAATACCGAAGAGTTGATTGCTGCATTGGGTTAGACTCTGACCCAGAAGAACACAGTCAGTGGTAAAATTTCGATTCTGTAATGTTATGTTCAAATCAGGCCAACTGACTTAGAAAAGAACTGACAAAAACTAATACTGAATGCAGAAAATGTGGCACCACAACTTGTCTTCCAAGGGGGTCAGGATGACCAGCAAAAACACCTGCAAATACTTCCCTACCTATCCTCTTTGCTTCTGGCCCTTTAAGTTAGCCCAACCCATCCACAGGCTGCACCTGCAGAAGATAAAGGCTAGCTGAAAATAGCCACGGGTGTTCCCAGCAGTTTCCCAGAACCTCCATTCTCTGATTTGGCTCAGATTTCACCTCACTCTCCTCAATCTCTTGGCTCGGACTTCACCTCGGTTACTTGAACCTTAGTTTTACTTATTCTATAGACCAGAGAGAGGTTTTCAAACTTCACCTGCATCAGAATCACCCAAGAGACTTGTTAAAACACAGCTTGCTGATCTCCAGCCCCAGAATTTCTAATTAAATAGGTCTGGGATAAGCCCAAGAATTTGCATTTCTAGCAAGTTCCCAGATGGTACTATGCTGCTGCTGCTCCAGGAACTTTACTTTGGGAACCACTGATCTATGATATAGCCCAGCAATCTCCTTGCAAAAACCCCAGGCTTGCTTACCACTATGACATCCTGCCTCCACCTCTTGTGCCATTGGAGCCCAGCCATCCTCCAGTACCAGTGGCATCCTTGGACACTGCCTGCAGAGAGATGCCTAAAATTCCCTAGAATCACATTCCTGAAACCCAAGCTTTCTTGATTGGTTCAAATGCTAGAGCCTCAGAAAGTATTTTGCCATGGTTTTAGGAGATAATTAACTATAAACCCTCTGGGAATGGTATTCTTAAGAATGAGCATGAGGGTTTTTTTTTAATAATTTTTTATTTTCTAATTTTCATAAAACATTGGTCATATTTATATAGTTATTTCCCCCTTAGGTACGGCCCTCCCCTCAATGTTGCACCCCTATACCACCACCCACTTCCCTTCTTCCCCTTCCCTGCTGCGGTCTCTCCAGCTCCTCTGTCACTGCAAGTCATTGGTCAATGCTTGAGTCACTGGTCTGTTTTTTTCTGGAGCAATGTCCTTTTTCCTGGGTGAGGACCTATGCTTGTGGAATGCAGCAGACCAAGCAGCTCAGATCTCCAGGAGTGACTTTGAGGCAAGTAGCCAGGCCAAGTACATCAGGAACCTCTCGCCAGGCAGGTGTGTGGCATGGTTCTCCAGGCTCCTTTACTGTGGCACTTCCTGTGGTGGAGGAGACAGTCTCCTTTTCTCAAGACTCATGTGGTCACTGGCTTCTGTGCCTCTTCAGTCATGCTGGCCATGTCCTCCATTCTGATGTATGTCACATGGTGCTGCTTCTGTGCCATATAGTTCTGGCATCTGGTGCTGAGAACCCAACTCCCAGCCACTGGCAGTGGAGAAGTTCTCCAGCGGGGACAGACTCTAGCAGTTGGCCAGAGCTGGTTGGCCAGCTCCTCTCCTTTCTTGCGGTCTACAGTTCTGCCATGAGGCCTCAGCCACATCTCCATGGCTTTCCTCCCCCATTGGAAAGGGAGGGAGACTCACCTTGCACACATCTCTGGACCAAGGATTTGCTTCCCCAACCCCAGAGACATGGTAGGTGGATCTCTGTCACAGGTCACCACAGCAGCTAGTTTCATAGTCTTGTCTCTTCATTGGATCCCACCCAGATGAGAGTTACAAGAACCCCAGCCTAACTCAATACCATGAAATCCTGCCTCCACCTCTTCCACTATTAGAGCCCAGCCATCCTTCAGTACCAGCGGCATCTTTGGACATTGTTTGCAGAGAGATGCCTAAAATTCCCTAGAACCACATTCCTGAAACCCAGGCTTTCTTGATTGCAAGGGCCTCAGAAGGTATTTTTGCCATAGTTTTAGAGATATAATTAGATCTAAACCCTCTAAGAATGGTATTCTTTCCTTAAGAATGAGCATGTTTAAAAAAATACAACCTAATTGACTCAAATCTTCCTATATCACATGGGACCAGCTGATGGCTTTATAGCTGCAGGACTAGAGTACCTGAGTGAGCAACTGAATGTAAATAGTGGTGGGAGGGAGGTACAGTCATAGCTTACTCTAATGTAACTCTCATTTTGTAGCAGACTGTGTTATAAGCATATTACATGTATTTATTTCATTGCTCATAACAAACCTATAAGGAAGATACTATCATCCTCATTTCACTGACAAAAAAACCATGGTAAGCCAGGCGTGGTGGCGCATACCTGTTGTCCAAAGGCTGGGAGGCAAGAGGCTTGGGATTGCTTCAGTTCGCATGTTCAAGACTACCCCGGGCAACATAGTGAGACCTGGTCTCAAAACCAGCAGCCAGGTGCTGTGACGGACACTTGTAATCCCAGTTACTTGGGAGGCTGAGGCTGGGGATCGCTGAGTTCACAGTACCCCGCACAACTTGAGTCTGCGGTACCCCAGGCAACATAGCAACACCTAGTCTCAAAAAAAAAGAAAGAAAAAAAGAATGAAAACCAGGGCACAGAGAGCTCAAGTAAATCACCTGAGGTCACACACTAGAACATCACAGAACCAGGATCTGAGTGAGTTTCCAGAGTCTGTGTCCCCAAAAGTCTCTGTGACTTGTACAGATACTGAAACCTGTTAGGGTTCCACCTTCTTTTACTACTGCAACTTTTACCCTCAGCTGGGATCCAGTTCTTGACTGCCTAAAATCTTCCACCCCCTCCTCACTACCCCCATACATCTTGAGACCTGCTTTATTCTTTCATCTATGGTTGTAATTTCAGGTACTGACAGCAGAGAACTTTGTGGGGAGTCAGTGGGGAGAACCTAAGACCATTCCAAGTATATCCAGTTGGCTATGAAAGTAACATGAACTTTAATTAGCATCTCAGCTGTTTTTCTGTGACTTAGTGAGGGTGAACGAGTTGGGAGTGCAAATTTCCCATGGGCTTTTCCCTTGATAGTAGGTCCTCCTGGAAGTGAAAATAGGTCTGGGCCACTTTCAGGTTTGGAAGATGTCTCTAAAAGTGGGGCTTTAGCCAGGCATGGTGGCATGCACCTGTAATCCCAGCTACCTGGGAGGCTGGGGTTAGGGATCACTTGAGTCCACAGGTTTGGGACTACCCTGGGCAACATAGCGAGTCCTAGTCTCTAAAAAAATTTTTTTAATACAAAAAATGAAAGTGGGGCTTTATATAAGTGCTTGCATTAAGCCAAAGATGCATTTAACCCAACACATTTCAGTTCAGTATAATTGCTAAATCCACAATATGTTTGATTGTAGGATTTATAGGAAAACCTGATGAATTCAGAGTGCCCTGGCAGTGGGGTAGATAGTAGTCTCTTCAAAGGATGGTGTGAGAACTTGCCTTGCATGTCTACAAACTCTGCATACTCCAGTGCGAGTGCATGAAACCTCAGCTGCCGAGAATATCCACAATCCAACACTCCCATCTGTATCAGCTTTGCAGAGGGTTTTAGCTACCTGGAGATGCAGGCTGGGGCTGGGGCTGGGGCTCCAGAAGGACTTCAGCTCCAGTTTCTCCAAGAGTCCATCCCAGTCTACCTGGCACCTTCTATCTGCCATGGTCTCCTCTTTCCAGGCCTTCTCCTTCCCCAGGAAGGTTGAATTTCAGCTGAATTTCTCTCAGCTCTTTTCACCACTGCTGTAAACTGAAAATTCCTGATGCACTGCCTCAAAGACCAGTATTTTCACTAGCAGCTAATGTTCCTTTTACTTCTTGCGATTCCTAGCCTCTCATATCCAAGAACTTATCTTAAAAACTCAACATTATTTCTACCTCTGGTTGTGAAACTTGACCAAATAAACAGAGCTCTTGGCCTGTCTCTTCTTTATGAACAAAAGGGGCACTGTTTTGTTTTGAGTTTGCCTGCCCAGAATCTCAGAGGGGATGTACATCCAGCGATCCTGTTCGCACCCAATATCTCCTTACAAGAAAACCATGGTAGCAACATTCAGTTGTTTGGGTTTCATTCAACTACAGGACCAACAACTAAATATTTCGCAGGGGTAGGTATATCTCAGCATATTGGCAGATATAATCAGAATACTCAGTTGAAGTTGAATTTCATATAAACAACAAATACTTTTTTGTATGAATATATCCCAAGTATTGCCAAGGACATACTCATATTTCTAAGTGTTTGTTTTTAATCTGAAATTCAAATGTGACTGGGCATGCTGTATTTTCAAGGCTAAATTTGGCAACACTAAGACAACATCAAATAATTCTGTTAAATAAGTGTTCTATGAAAATGTGAAAATATTACCAGTAAGTGCAAGTATTCAGCAGGCCTAGGTAAGTCCATGAGTCCACTCTTTGACTAGGAAACAAGATTAACTATCACAAATGATCCCTGGAGGAAAGGTCGTTCTCCAAAAAGATATGACAATACTACTTTTAAAAAGAAAGAAGGTCGGGCATGGTGGTGCATGCCTATAAGTGGCAGCCTAGGAAGCTGCGGCAGGAACCAGGGATCGCGGTTTGGATGCCACTTGGGGCAACACAGCAAGACCTAGTTCCAAAAAAAATAGCTGGGCATGGTGGTGCATGCCTGTAATCCCAGCTACCTGGGAAGCTGGGGCTGGGGCTGGGGCTGCTTGAGTCCATGGTACCCGGGGCAACGTGAGCCTGCTGTTCCACAGGCAAAAAAAAAGTGATACCTAGTCTCAAAAAAAAGAAAGAAATGCAAGATAGAGGGAGGGAGGAGAAGGGAGATCAAGGAGCCACAGCTGAGTTTGATGAGCATCTGCTACATGCAGAGCACCAGTGGAGAAAGTGAAAGGAGGGAGGGTAAAAAAAGGGAAAAATAGAGTTGACCTTTGCATAACATGAATGAGATTGTATATATAGTTTTTGTAAATAAGCAATGTAAAATTTTGGTCTCAATAAATACCACACAGTATTGTAAATGTATGTTCTCTTACTTATGATCTTTGAATATCTCCTCTAGCCTCACTCTAAGAATACAGCATCACTTAGGAAGTAGGTCTTAATGGACTGTTATGTCATCAGTAATGCTTGCAGTCAATAGCAGGCTGGTAAGAGTGAAGTTTGGGAAAGTCAAGAGTTATACATGGATTTTCAACTGTGAAGCAGGGGGTGGGCCAGAGTCAGTGGCCCTAATCTTGCATTGTTCGAGGGTTGATGGTAAAGCTAAGTAAAAAGTTACTGAAGTCTATGAGCTACCAAATGTCCTCTATAAGAGTGGTGTTGCACGGTTGAAGAAAAAAATTTTAGAAGTGGGAAGGTGAGATTGATAAAGATAAATCTGTCTCCCATAATTTTTCTGAAGGCACTTCCCTAAAAAGCAAAGGGAGATAGATGGGATCTAGGTTCTCTTCCCTACCCTGGAACTGAACCATGCATGATTGGGGGGAAAACCTTTCACAGCAGCCTCTACCCCATCATCAGTGCCTCAATCTCATCCTAGATGCAAAACTACACTTTCACCTGCAAACAAACATCAGCTTAAGGTCACTAGAAGAAAACTAGGGGATAAGACAAGGAAATCTTCTATGGCTCCATCAATTCTTGGCAGTAAGGAAGTAACTCTACTCCTCAGATGAAGAAGGAGGAAAAGCGCCTCATTAAGAAACATTTTTCAATTTTAAAAAAATTCATCAAAATCATTCACCAAAGAACTTTAATCAAATGATGCAATAATTTTAAGGCAATAATAGCCTTACTTTTGAAAGTCAGTGCTGATTACCAGGTGTATTAAAAATGGCGTTGGGAAAAAATCTCTGTGTAAATATTTCTTTCTTAGTTTAATTTCAAAGACTACTTAAAAGCAAAAAGGGAGGATGTCTGAAGTAGTAAAGTAGCAATCATTTGCACCTGGACAGACTATGTTTCATCCCAGAACCTGGAGTGTTTTGTGCCCAGGTGGGAGAGCCCATGTGTGCACAGGGAGCATGGGGGCCAGAAAGGGAAGTGGCAGAGGGACAGGTGCCTCTGTCAAGGTCATCTGGAGACACAGGTGGACTTGAGAACACCGCTCCCACCTGATTACTATCACGAGGCCTCTCTGCTCTGAAGGGAGCCTGTTGTGCTGCTGGAGGTTCTTTGTGGCTGCAGGATGGCAGGTTCTGCAGCTAAAGAGGCATCAAGGAGCCACAGCTGAGTTTGATGAGCATCTGCTACATGCAGAGCACCAGTGGGGAAAGTGAAGACAACACCACCCAGATTCTGTCAATAAGCAAGAAACTAACTCACAAGACATGACATTCTTTGTGAAGAAATGGGATCTGTCAGCAGGGGTGTGGGCTTCCCTGTGCCCGCAAGGGTCACAGGGATTTGGATAGAGACATTGAGCTTTTCAGTATTTTAGGACACTCTATATTCTACTTAACTTCATTCTCCATTGGAAAAACTAGATAGCCTGGCCTTTCTCCCATGACAATGGAAGGAGGGTGTACTTGGCATGGAGGCAGTGCAATGCAAGAGAACACAAGAAACCATGAAAATAATGGGATGAGTTGATCTCATCCTGAGTCCAGGAATTTAGGTCACAGGTAACTGTGGTCACAGATAACTGGCAGAAATCCCAAGTATCATTCTAGGCAACTCTTCAACCTAGGTTGCATGTTAGAATCACCTGGGGAGCTTTAAAAAAAAGATGCCTGGGGGTGATCAGTTCTCTTTCCTGTCTTGCAAGATAGCAGGTTAAAAAAAAAAAAAAAAAAAGCTGAGAAGCTGGATACTAAACAGTAGAAAGCTAAAGCTAAGAAGGCTGACACAGGTGACAAGGTGACAAGATAACCTCAACCTAAAACGCCTAAGAAGCTATACTGCAGTCAAAACCTTGTTCAAGACTGACAGATATTCATGATCTGCCTTATAACCAAAAGGTCAGGTATAATAGGAAGTCCAGGACTTCCACAAAGTCAGTCACAAAATCCAGGACTGAAAAGATGAAAGAGACAGTTCTTGTTTTAGTCACAAAACAAGTTGGTGGTAAGAAGAATGGCAGTACCCATCTGGTTAAAATTCACAAAATTCAATTAAAAATGACAAATCTGATGAATTTATGGAAACCTGGATGCACCTAGAAAAAATCATACTAGCAGAAACAAGCCAGATAGAAAAAGACAGAAACCAAATGGTTTCACTAATATATGGACAATCAAATAAAAGTACACAACGGGAGGGTGGGGACCACCTGGAGCGGTCGGGGAGGGGAGGTGGTGGGTGACCCCCAGGGATCAAAATGATGTGAAAAAAATATATATATTATTTTAAAAATAATAATAAATAAAATAAAATAAAATTCACAAAATGCCTAAACTCTATCCTTCTGAAGGTATACCTTGAAAGCTGTTGAGTCATGGCTGAATCACAGCAAAAACACTTCAATCAACATGTTAGAAAACTGAGAGCTAGTATCTCTTCTAGGCCACTCAGACCTTCCTCACTGGGTGTCATAGAGGACCAAGAGACATTTTCCTGTTGCAATCGTAGTTTGCTACTTGCAATTGGACCTCTGTTCCCCAAACAACTGTATAGACCACACCAGAAAGCTGTCATTGCCATCTCCACCAACAATTTATATCAGTGAGGTGAAAATCCTAAAACATTTTACTGAACTCATTTTATTAAGAAAAAGTTGGGTACACCCAAACAGCATCAACACAGGGGAGAAGCAGAGGATTAGAGAGCAGCAGGAGGTTGACCAGAAAGCTGTGGACTTGCATCCTCTGCCAAAAAATGGATCTATGTCTCTATTCCAGGACTACTTCTATTCTATCTGCTCTCACAGGTGGAATTTGTTGTCATAAATTGGTGTTCTAAGTCTCCTGAAAATAATTTAATTAAATAACCCATCTTAAAAAATTAAAGATGCCTGGGTCCCACTCAGTTTCTGAGTTAACCCCCTAGAGTGCAGCCTGAGCCTCTGGATTAGTAAGAGCTCCTTGGTGATTCAAGGTTGAGAACATCTGACCTAAGTTGTTCTCTTTCCTCCCAATGACATCATGTGAATTCCTAAGTTAAAGGCCAATGACTGAATTCAGTTCTGGGCTTACAGTGACGGTCAGAAGTTTAAAAAGAGACATCCTCTGCCCCTGGCTAATGATCCCTCTGTATCTTATAAATGTTTATCCAGGCAGCTCTGGTTCCACAATGGCACCTGATTGTTGGGTACACTTGCCGGGATGGAGAAGAGGCTCTTCCAGACAGTAGCTCCAGACAGCTTGGCTCTAAAACACAAACAAACAGAAAATAGTCACTCTGCCTCCCAACCTGTTCAGCACTAAGGAGGTGGTGGGGTGGGGATCAGGGAAAGATTTCAAACAAGGGCAACATTTACTAGGCTTTTCCAACCTGTGCTAGAATAGTTATTATTGCAAATAGCTGTTTTGACTGCTACAAGTCTATAATTTCAACCTCTGAAGTAACATGTCCTCAGAGATTTTAGGATCTCATTTTGTTGATGCAATGAGGAAAATCCAAGGACAGGACCTCAGGCAAGTTCTCACCCTCCCAGCTGCTGGTGCCATAGTGATTACCAGGCTCTTCAAAACCAAGCACCAAGATTTTACAAGGAAGAACCCTCAGAGTCTGAGTTAGGGTTTCTTTTTCTTGTTGTGCTCTTAGTACACTCTCTTCCCTTAAAATGTTCATTGCTGTTCTGGTTATCTTCCTGCAGCATCTTTGACAGGCTAACCCCAGTAAACCCTGATCCTTTGTCGAGGTGTTAAGGCCTGAGTCACTCTACCCAGGACCAGATGCCCAGGTAGGATGGCCTTCAAGCTTAGCAACTGGCACAGAGGTACCACACATGGCCAGCATGGAGCCCTCCGAGAACAGCAGAGACACCCTTACTGCATTCTGCTTAACCCCTCAGATGTAGGTGGGGCCTCCCCATGAAGGCCCCGGGGGAAGAAGAGTCACATTACATTCCAGTCTCAGCCTTCCAGGGGGAGACCTGCATGTATATTTATACTAGTCCGTCTTTTGGACATTCAAAACCAATCAACATTCATCAAGGCAGGATGGAAAAGACCCAAATGACAAATGAAAACCTGAACTCTGTGAGGGAAACTGACTGGGCCCTGACCTCCTAGGGTTGTGGCTTCTTCTACACTGCTTTAATCCCTTATGAAGTCCATCCTTCCATAGAAACCACAGTCCTACCAGCCCATAGTGACCAGACAGGGGCTTCTGTCAGGGGAAGGGCAACCCCAGGCACACAACTGACTGGTTTTTGTGCTCCTTTGCTTGTGGTGATCCCACTCCATTGATAGCAATTAACCCCTAAAAGTTATCTTCTAACTGGAGGATGAGAGATAGAGACTCTCATCTTTGTCTTGGATTTTCCAAGACTTTAGTGGCTTTAGTGGGTGGCTGTGAAATTCTCAAAACAGGAGCAATTTGAATTCATTTTCATTTTTCAAAATGAAGAATATAAATTCAGAGTCCTTCATGGGAGCCAAGACAAAGGCAAGATGTCACAAAACGGAGAAATTCCTATCATTAATCATTCAACACCCACCATGTGGCAAGTATGGCATGATGTCTATCTCTGCAGACAAATCCTCAGGCAGAGCCCTGAGAGCTCTCAGTTTGAGTTCACTGAGTATATATTCCACAATTTCCTTATTCATCCTTCTGTTGGTGGTCATAGGCTACTTCTATGACTTGGCAATTGTGGACAGTGCTGTGATGAACATAGGAGGATGGTATGGAGCAGGCGAAGGGAACATGTGTACAAATAGAGGAGTGAAAATATAAGCCCCTCCCAAAAAATTTAAATCTCTCAGCAGAGGCAGATGACCACCAGATTTTATGTTAACAGGAGTGGGAGTTACAGTGAGTATGAACCATGGTATGTGAAAGGACTGTAAGAGATGTGACCAGGCAACCCATATGAAAGGCTGACAGTGCCTCGGGTGTGCACAAAAGACATGGTAGAAATTCTCCAGGACCCAATATCTAAAAATATAGGTAGTGATGATACCTGCAAGGTTATAGAGATGCATGAGAAGGTGACGCCTTCAAGAATAACCTCCACAGACTTATTGTTCAATTTTTATTCAACTTTTATTGTCTGTCTTCAGTGTGCACAGTCAACTATGGCAAATTGCTGGAAGCTAATACCCTGCCAGTCCAGGAGGAGGAGGCCTCTTCCTGACACTCTCACTGAAATTTCTTCTTCACTGCACACTGGATCCAATTGCATATGTCTGATAAGCACTGATACAGGTTTGTAGCCTTGGAAGTCACATACGTCATCCTATCAGGTTGCTAAAAATAACATGCCCATCTGCTGCCTGCCATCTCACCTGCCTAGACAGTCAGGTGGGTCTTGTCACAAAGCAGGAGCTGGCAAAGGAGGACTCTGGCAGCTCTACAGCTTGACTAACTACCCACTGGCTTCCAAGCAAATCAGGAAGCCAATAAGTCTTACCACACAGAGACATTGGCCCCAGAGAATGCTGAAAAGGGAAGGAGAACAAACGCTTATTGAGTAGTCACTCTAAATCAGACCACAGGTTAGCTGCCTCACATATGTCACTGTCATCTATATTTATTTGTTAATGTAATTATTTTTATTAACAATATTTAACAAATTACAGTCAACTCCACAATCTCCACAGTCATTTTCAGTCCTTGTATATAATAAACAGATTCACTCACAGGGTCATATACAATAACAGGAGCTCAGTGCAATGTTCAATTTCCACAATACATAATCATCCCTGAGAAATGTTTCATATTTTAAGTTCAGAAGAAACCCAGAAATTTAGTAAGATTAATCTTAACAAATACACTGCAAGAAACAGTAAAATCAATAGTTTTCCTAAACATCTTCTCTCAGGTGTAGTAAACACTGCAAAGAGGGGGAAAGCTGACAATCTCAAGATCTCAGAAAGACATGATCTGAAATAAGCTCCCCAATGCCTTCCCAAACTTTACAGGGACCTCAAAAAAGTATATCTCAGAAATCTCAGATTCGCGTTAGTTGACTTTCAGTCATCACTGATGGCACCATGCTGCTATCTACAAGCATCACTTCTTTTGGTATTTCTGCCATGTTTTCACTTGTGAGAAAAACTACAGAAAGAACTCTGCTAATAAAACAAGTTACTGTAGAATAATAAGGCCCTAATGTCATCTCTATTTAAAGAGAAAACAGAGGCTCACAATCCAACAATTGTATGGGGGTAGAGAAGAAATATCCCCCCAACTCCCCTGGGTTCTTCTGGGGCCAGCCGAGCAATAAAATTAACATAGATTAACAAGAGAAAAGAACACATTTTATTACCTAGGTATGAACATAAATTGTAAAATAAATAGGACAACAGGGGAGAATTTATCCTGAGCTAAAGAATAGAAGAGGGGTCTAGAGCTTCAAGGAGAGAGGAAGGGGACAGACATGAGGAAGAAAGGGTGACTCATATGACAAAAATCAGATGCTCTGTAATTACACATTTGCCCTGCCAAGTAGACAGCTTGCATCCATGGAAAGGTTATTTCTGGAAACAATCCTAACTCTGGCTATGAATCCCTATTTTCATCATCTAGGTCGTTAAGGGAATGGTAAAAGTTTCTTTTGAATCTGTAGGGCCTAACTTGGCCTCAGCTTGAAAGAATCCATGCACCCAAGTGGCATGTTGCAGAAAAACCTATTCTAGACAGCTTAGGGAATCCTCGCCTCCAGTTGCAAGAGGTGAGGTCAAGCATGACCATGAGCTGACATCAACCTCATGTCATCCCTGCCTATGTGCACACACACCCCTCCTCCATCTTTCTGGAAGTAGCAGCCTTCTTCCAACTAACCATGGGTTCTAACTGCCTCCTGTTTTGTCATCACCTCAGCTGCTGGATTTGACAGGAGTTTTGTGTACTGTGACCTTCCCTGCCACACTACTAGTCCAGTGTGTACTTGTCAGCACCCACACATGTAGGCCTGTTTCAGAGCAGGTGCTTGCAAACTTCATCAACCATCATGGCTTAACAAAAGCAATGTATGGATCCCTGAACAGAGGGTAAATTTATGTCTTTTTCTACCACAGATCAAATTGTCACAAGAAAATAGAGTCAATTTATTCATATTCAATTAAATTTGTTTGTAACACCTGATTCCACATGTAACTATCTCCAGAGAAGCCTAAAGTTTGGGGTTCCCCCAATGATAGGGAAATGATGTCATTAGGTTCTGGTCTTGTCCTCTTTAGTGCCTTTGTCTATCTATCAGTCTGTGGAGTTTCCCCTTCTTAGGGCAGTTCCAGAGGCCCCAGATTCTAGAGTTTCCCTTTTCCTGCATCTCACTAGCTGAAGCAACAAGAACTTCTTCTGACTCTGGTCCTCCAGGACCAGACAAGAAATTCTTCTGGGTCTGGTCCTCCAGGACCCTCACCTAGTCAGAAATCTTTGCCTTCAGTACCTTTTCTCCTGAATCTTTAATTCCAAAAACATTCCCTTATAAAAGATATCTCTTGAGGCATCTCTCCATTCTCTCTTCTCTGGCTCCTTTTACCTCTCATAATTATCAAGGACATGAGAATTCCACTTTGTCTTTCACATAAAACATGAAGGAAGGTGAATTAGAGAAGATGGTGCCAGAATACATGCAGAGGAGAATGTGAGAGCAGAGGAGAGCTCATGACGACTAGGGGAGTGCAGGGCAGGTACAGCGAGGAAATTGGGAAGGGAACCATTTGACATCAAGAGCTTAGGATGGGGTGTTAGACTTCATTTTCCCCCCAAGCTTCACTTTCCTTTTCTGTAAAATGAGTATGATAATACCAAACTGGAAACGTTATTAATGCAACCAAATTTTTGCATCGTGCTTTACATATATGATCTCACACTGTTATTATTCCTTTTTGTTTTCTCAACAAGTGAAGAAATTAGAGCTTCAAGATAAAGTAACTTGCCCAGAGCCACATACTTGGTAAACAGCAGAGCCAATATCCAAACCCAAGTAGGTTCACTTTCCCCATCTCTGCGTTAGTTACCACATACACCACTGCAGACATTCTAATTCACAGGGGCAACACATTCAGACCTCAGAAATCACAACTGCTGCCTCTAGAACAATGAATATATGCCTCCCAATCTTTTTTTTTTTTTTTTTTTGAGACTAGGTCTCGCTATGTTGTCCCTGGTAGTCCCGATCCAGGATCAGATCAGCGTAGTCCAGATCCTGGATCGGTTCTGGGATCCTGTAGACTCAGGCGATTCCCCAGCCTCAGCCTCCCAGGTAGCTGGGATTACAGGTGAATGTCACTATGCCCAGCTATTTTTTTGAAAGTAGGTCTCACTATGTTGCCTAGGGTGGGTCTCAAACCCATGGACTCAAGCGATTCTTAGCCTCGGCCTCCCTTCCTAGGCTGGGATTAAAGGCATAAGTCACCACACCCAGCCTATACCTCCCAATCTTAACCATGTCCAGGATGGAAAAAGACCATCCCTGCCTCCCACATCCCTTGATCCTTAATGAATGTGTTGGTCAACAGCCTAAGAGGTGATTGCTGATCTCACATTGCTCGCTATAGCTGAGACCCTGCAAAGAGATGGTTACAGGATCCTTAACAGCAAGACCCCTTTTTTCCTCCTCAGACCTACCTCCTCAGTTTAGAGGGACATGTACTATGTATCCAATTAAATACTGACTTGTTGAGTTTTCAGTTGGAACCACAATCGGCTAGGAAGTTGCCAAAATGACCAACATAAAGGGAAAGAGGAGTGGCATCATCTGCTATGCATTATTTAGGCCTTCTGGAAAACACTGGGTTTTTCTTCTAGCCATGCACGTGTGACTCTACAAGAAAAGGTGCTATTGTAGGCCTCTAGGAAATGGATACTTTCCAAAGAGGAATAGCCCACAAACCTTATCCTGGCCAAATGGATGAGTCTACAATATTGCAAAAACATGATTGATTTTCTTGTCATACAAGTTAAGGACAAGAATCTTGCCAAAAGAATTCATGTACATATTAAGCATTTTAGTACTGAGCGATATCTTCCTGAAACATGTGAAGGAAAATGATCAAAAAAACAAGGAAGCCAATGAGAGAAGCTCAAAGTGAAACTCCAGCCTATTCCACCCAGGAAGGATAGTTTGTAAGAACTCTTGGAAAGAACGTGAGCTGCTGGAACTTATGCCTATGAATTCATGGCATGCTAGCTGTTTAAAAACAAATAAACAAAACAACAACAATAAAAACTCTGGATTGATTTTTTTTAAGCACCTGATGTATGGCCAAGTTGATATATGATGGCCACTTTGATGTATGGCCAAGATGAGGACTAGCAAAAAGAGTGAAGTGACCACATTTTTCATGAGCCACCAACTTTCTTAGTTCACTGTGGAATGCCACCTACTGGAACTGCCTGATTGGCAGACAAGGCCACTAAGAGCACCATCTGAGTCTCAAAGCCCTCTTCAAATTTGGTTTTCCAGGGGACTCTGGGAGGCTGAGACCAGTAGAGAGAGGAACAATGTATACTATCCACATGATATTCATGTGAGTTTTAAATTACTAGTTGCTGGCTTAATAGAAACAACCTTTTTTTTTTTTTTTATACTAGGTCTCACTATTTTTGCCTGTGGAACGGCAGGCTCTCGTTGCCCAGGGTACCACAGACTCAAGCAATCCCCAGCCTCAGCTTCCCAGGTAGCTGGGATGACAGGCGCGCGCCACCACGCCCAGCTATTTTTTTGGAGCTAGGTCTCGCTACGGGCCCCAGGCGGGACTTGAACCGCGATCCCTAACCCCGGCCGCTTCATAGGCTGAAGCTTACAAGCACGAGCCACCGTGCCCGGCCCCCAGAAACAACCTTTAAAAGTAACTTAATGTGAACATAACGTTTTAAATATTGATGCTGACTATAACCATGCCAACCCTAGAGACATCTTTTCTATGGTTCTTTGTTATATTGTTTATTCTCATATGAATTACTTTGCAGGGAATTTACTGATTTTTTCCTTTCAAATCTATAAAAAAAAAAACACACAAGAATGTTTTTCAAATCTGAAATATTTTTTCTTATAATAAAAGTGATACACTACTAAAAATCCATATAATACAGAAACATTATAATACATCAAACATATAGTGACACTCCCATCCCCAAAGATTGTCACAGTAGGTTGATGGATAGCCTACCTGAGCATCTGTAAATATAGCTATAATTTGCATGAACTTGATCATCCAAATACATGCTCCGATACTTGCTTTCTCACTTTGATGTCTATTATTAGTAGCTTTTAGGGACCATGAATGTAGATGGACACTATAATTTTTAATAACTGCTTGATATTCTACTGAATAAGCCACCAATTTTTCTAGGTAATACCATATTAATGGATGTTTAAGCTGTTTTCATGTTTTTGCTATTCTAAACAAGACGATAATAGACATTCCTTAAAATAAATTCCCAGAAGTGGAAAGACTGGGCCAAAATTGTTGCACATGTTACGTTTGATGTTTAGTCCTAGACCAAGAATGAAGGCCTGAGGCAAAATCCCACATAAAAAAGTGGAATGCTGAACGTCTCCACTTGACTGTCCAGTCACTTTCCACTGGGAGGCAGAGGTGGGAAAATGACATCTTTTCACAACTTGGTTTACCTTACCACAGGTAGAAACCAGGCAAATCTTTAAATTGTGATAATTTTTTTAATTCTAAAGGTCTCTCTTTTCTCTGTATAACATCTCATTTACTCAGATATCCAAAGATTTCATAGTTGTTTCTAAATTTAGACAAAGTTCATAATGTCTGTAAACAATTGGAAGTAAGTGCCTGGTACACACATGGGGAGCATACGCTATTTGCGCCATCATGGAGATAACTTGGCAGAACTACACAGAGATGACATACTTGATCGCTCTCTCCTCCTACAAAAACAAAAACAAAAAAACACCCATTTTCTGAACCTGGCATTCAAAACCCTACATAGTCTATCTAGTTCTATCATAAAATTAAAGGCCTCATGTCCCCATTTTTTTTTTTTTTTAGTGAAACAGAACTTGTTGCATCTCACTCAGACATGTTTTGCTTTCCTGCTTTGTGTCTTTGTGGTTAATAATAAAAAGCTGTCATCATTTTCTGGCAGGTGTCCTGCCTTACAAGGAATATTTAAGTAATTGTTACAGCAATTCTATGAGTTAGGTATTATTCTTTCCATCCTTCACATGAAAAGGTGAAGCTCAGAGAGGTGAAGCCAGACTGCTGTTTGGAAACAGCACCAACTCTCACTGTGCTCTGTTTGCCTGATAGGGCCTTCTGGCTCCTGATACCCCGAACTCCTTTTTTTTTTTTTTTTTTTTCCTGAGACTAGGTCTCTCTATGTTGCCCGGGGTAGTGCCGAACTTGCGAATTCAAGTGATCCTTTGCTTCAGCCTCCCAAGACTGAGATTACAGGCATGCGCCACCACGCCCAGCCCAGCTATTTTTTTTGAGACAAGGTCTCACCTTGTTGTCTGGGGTAGTCTCGAACCCACAAAATCAAGCGATTTCTAGCCTCATCCTCCCAAGTCTGAGATTAAAGGCGCATGCCACCATACCCAGCTCTCTTCAAAAGCAGCTCACATTCTCTCTGTTGCCCACCTTCAACCAAATGGAAGTTACCTTTCATCATTCTGAATTCTTATTGCCTGAACTCTGAAGTTTATTGTCCTGGCTACTGTTTGCCACCCTTCTTCAGTCCTTCTTCAGTTTCATTCACTCACTCATTCATTCATTTGTACATGCATCCATGTCAGTCTTTCTTCATCACCTTTCATGTGCCAGGCCCTGCCAGATGCCCAACCACAGCTCCATTCCTCAGGACAATTGTATCTCTGACTAGATAGTGAGCTGAGTGCAGGTAAAAGCAGAATGGCCATGTCTCTGTGTCCCCTGCAGGGCTGACAGCCCAGGAAACCTGCAGCAACTATCTCTGGATTCCTCAATGGGTGGGATTATTGACAGTGAAGCAAGAGGTGGGAACTGAGAGGGGTGCTTTTCTCCCTCAAATCAGTGTCACTGCCCCCATGCCAGAATCCTATGGCTGCTTGTTCTGTAAATTCATCCTTTCCTACTCTGAGTCCTTTCTCTTCTCACTAGCGAGGCGACTCTGGCCAGGTCATTTATCTCTGTGTGCTGTCTTCTTGGGAGAAGGACGTGCCGCCCAGCAGGTGCCTGATAACAAGCTCCTCTCTGTTCTCAGCAAGAGCTCCCAGGCACTCTGCAGTGTTTATCTCCCCTCCCAAGCAGTTGGATACGTGACCAGGGTTATCTCCATGTGGCAAAAGCAGGAAAGAGTATCCTAAAGCTCAGAGCCACCTGGACAATAGGAATTGCACCCAGCTCCACACTGTATACCCTCTCCTCGCCAGGAATAGGGCAGTGACCAGAGGTTAGCAGCAAATAAAATCCTGGCTGTGTACTCTCAGTCAGCATTCATATGGCTCCTTTGCCACCCACACATGCGGGGATACCCAGGCACACCCTCCTTCTCTAGCCCCCTGACATGAACATTCAAAGAACATAGAGTAAGATAAGTGATGTGGTCAGGCTTTTTCCTCCATTAGCTTGTATAGCCAGTGCCTGTGGTGTTGTGGCCTTTCCATCATTGTGTATACACCTGGCCCAGCAGGGGTGCGCATGTGTGAGTGGGCTCATCTGGGCTTGAGAAGAAAGAATAAAAGGGCAGTGTTACTCAGGGTGGGAGATTATGAGAGGGAGCACAAGGAACAGCAGGGAGAGCCAGAGAAAAAGTGTGAAGACTCCTGGCAGCAAGCCCCCCAGCCCCTGCCCTCTGCCCAGTCCTGGCCCTGCACTGCCTGATGTGTCTGTGTAACTGCTAGAACCAATAAAGTACCTATGCAGATTGGTGAGTCTGATGCTTGCATTACAATTGACATCAGGAACAGGCTGTTTACATTACAATAAGTGAGAGGTAAAACTGAAGATACCACATTTTATGATGGAGCTAGAGTAGACGGTCCTAACTTAGTGACCTGTCACCATTTAAAATCATCTTCTGTGTGCAATCCTGCAAACTTGGTGAACATTCCTAAAGCCCACCAGACTTTCTGTAAGAAGTGTGGCGAGCATCAGCCCCACAAGGTGACATGGTAGCAGTGGTATACAAACAAGTACAAGTTACAAATACAAGTTTTAAGTCTGCACACCTAGAAAAGGGCAACAGTATGACAGGAAGCAAGTGGCTACAGTGGCTAGACTAAGCCACCTTCCTGAAACAGGCTAACACTATGAAGAATGTGCTGAGATTTGAATGGTTGAGCTCAACTGCAGATCTAAGAATCCTGACTATCAAAAGCATTGAACTAAGAGGTGTTAAAATAAAGGGTTAAGTAATCAGGTTCTAAGCTTCAGCTCTTATTCACTATCAAGACTATACAATCTTGAGATTATGTTAAGTGGTTATTTTCTGCAATATATTATGTTATTTTCTGCAAATGTCCCCCTATCCCTTTCTTTTAGAGACGTGGTCTCACTATGTTGCCCAGGGTAGTACCAAACCTGCAGACTCAAGTGATCCCCAGTCTCAGCCTCCCAGGTAGCTGGGATTACAGGCACATGCCATGACACTCAGCTATTTTTTAGAGATTAGGTCTCACTGTGTTGCCAAGGTAGTCTCAAGCCTGCAGACTCAAGTGATCCCTAGCCTCAGTCTCCCAGCACTGGGATTATAGGTGCATACCACCCCACCCACTACTCAAAAATCCTCCTTTATGAAGCAAACCGTGGGTATCCAGCTGGCTTCATGGTATGTAGAAGCACCTTACACTTGGCTGAATGCTTTGTTATTTTACAAATTTGAGATTTGAGATTTTAAGAATTTGAGACTATAATTTTTAATGAAAGCCACCCTTTCATCTCACTATCTGCTGGGCCTGACAAATGGCATAGCTGGTTCTGTGTATGTGTGGTCAACACAATTCTTCAGGAACAGAGTGCAGGACAGGAGGAGGCAGAGCAGCCAGGGGGGTGGCAAGGGCTAACAGAGCTGCCCCAGGGAGAGAGGCTGGCTCCCTAGGCCCACTCAGGCCACAAAAGTCCAGGTGACACCACCTATAACCTTTTAGGAAGGCTGCCTGAATGCTACTGCTTGGCCCTCTCCTTCTATCACCAGTCTTTTCCAAGTCACCAAAGCCAGAAGAACACTGAGTTGAGAGCTTCAGGGTCTCCTGTGTGCCAGGACCTCAGAAAATGTCCCTCAGAATGTGTCCCCCCACCTGTGAGCTCTGGATGTGGAAAAGGAGTGCAATTGTGACCTGTCCAGCCACTGGCCTTGGGCCCAGCCTCCAGCCAGTCACTGGAGCCACAATAAGCTCAACTCTATAGAAAACATGGCTGCTTGCTGGGTTCCTTCAGTCACAGCAAACTTAGTCTCATTCACCTGGATGAAGCTCAAAGGAGCCCAGTAAAGGCTGTGTGAACCAGAGCCCAAGAGCAGAGCAGATAATTTACTCCCACTGTCGTTCCCAGAAGAAACCAAACTCTCCTTGGAAAAAACTAGCACTTTATGCAGGAGGTAGGCAAGGCGTGAGAGAGAGGCATCTGTAAGGCAAAGGCTAGGTCTTAGATCCTCTTCACCCAGTGTCAAGCTCAGGACCTAGCACAAAGTCAAGCCAGGGAGGAGGGACAGAAGGAGGAAAAATCCACCTAGATATGATTATTCAGGATAGAGTCTGGAAGATCTCTTGTCCTCTACGCTCTTTCAAAACGGCCCTCACACTTGATAAGGGGAAAACAAACAGACAAGAAAAATCTGAAACTGTCAGCAGAACTGAACTATAGAGCAAAGAGGAGGAGGGGGTAAATTGGGGATGGGATGGGCACAAAAGATTATGAGGATGGTGCACAGGTGACAGGGTAGTGGGAGAATGCTGGGGCTGACAACCATATAAAAAGTAAATCGATAATTAATTTTAAAAATAATACACACTGTTAGGAATGATATTTGGGTGAAATTTTGCTTTTCCACAATAAATTTTTTCAAAGGATGAAAGTTGTACTTGTGATGTATTGAAAATAAATTTAAAATTATTCCCCTCAAAAAAAATAAATATAACCAGCCCTCGGATGCCACCAATTTGATTGCTTGTCTTTAAGACCTTTCACCTGGAGAAGTACTAATAAAGTTCAAATAGCCCTGGGAATGGTAATGCTATGAGCTTTCTTCCAGGGAAATGAGGGGTGGTACTTGCTATCTGGTGAAAGCAGGAACAAGTCCGGTGAGGGAGGCAGGAGGGGAGAGGTAGTAAGACAAGCAACTGCTACACTGTGCTCCCAGAGGAGTGCTGGGAAGGAACATCCCCTTGGCCCAGAGGGGACAGGCCCTGTGCAGCCACCTGGCTGTATGCTCCGGCCACAGAGCAGACTGACACTGCTCTGCTGCTCCAGTGGCTTCTGAGCTGCTTCCTGCCAAGTTCTGTTTGTCCTAAGCTCCCCCCTGCGGTCCTTGGCCACCAGTCCGCTCACTTCCTGTGCACAGAACCCCTCCATGAAGGAACCAGCCAAAGCTACCAAGTGGATGGGAGCATGGATGAAGGGGTGGTACTGCTAGAGCCCCACCCTGAGCCTCCTCCCAGCACTCCGCCTCAGCCCACAGAGCACCCCACCAAGGCTCTGCTGAAATCTGTCTCCTGCTATATCCACAGCAGTAAGGGTTAGGGATGGATGATGAGGGCTAGGAGGTAGAGGCACTCAGACACACTAGAAACCCCATTCCATGGCACAGAATATGACCTCATTAAGAGGGCCTGCTGGAAAGATGATTACACATCACAATGAGTTCCCATTATGTGGTTGTTATTATCAGTAGTTTTCTTCATCATTCAGAGCTCATCATTCAGAGCTGGTACCCCCTCCCAGCTGCAGCTGCCAGGGGCTCAGCTGAGCCATGTCAGGCTCCCTCCTATCTACACCCCATTATGAATCCATAAGCCTGTGAGTTCATCAAGTACTCAGGCCTGCAGTCCTTCCCCTCCCTTCTTCTCCCTCAGAAGAAAGAGATGCTGGAGGCCTCATGAGGGAGGTGGGCCAAACCAAACCAAGTACTCTTTCTTAAGCACATGCCTCTGCTCTCCACCTGATATCCCAAATAGTCTGGAAGTTGCACCAAAAGCAATAAAAAGCATTTTCTGGGAATTCTAGGGTCTAAAGTGGTCTTCATTGCCCCCAGGATTCTTCCCCCTACCCCTGCCCCTTAATATGGAGGTGAAGATAAGGCTGTCACTTCTTCTACATAGCTGCTGCTGCCAATCAGAGCGCTGACCCGCAGAGTCCTGGCCTCCCTATTCCTCCACCTCCTGCTTCACTCTGAAGCAGACTCCCTACTGACCCTAAGCACAGGGATGGTTCAGTCAAGGAGCCCCTGAGGCATTTCGCAATATCCTCCTCTACAGCTCATCTCAGTGCTATGTGGGGATTGAGGACACCAAACAAATCTTCCCTGAGCTCACAGCAATGGAGGAAGACCAAGAGTCAATGACTGGGACAGCAGTCATCTGTTGGGCATCCTTACCCTCAAGGAGCTCCCATCTCAAAGCCGACATAATGACACAGGGTGGGAAAGGGGTCAGATGAAAGGGCTACTGGTCACAGCAATGAGCTGGTAATGGGAGGAGACAGCCACGAGGTAGGGGTGCAGTCAATAAGGTAGGTGGCAGCTAACTCAGGGGAAGACCTATGCCTGAAGACAGGAGGGTGAAAGAGAAGTGGGAGCATTGAAGACAGGGGAAGGGGCATAGACAGAGGCCCAGCAGACTAGAACTTTCTAGATTGGGAGACCTAGAACATTGCTGGAGCTCAGACAGGAAAGAAGATGCCCTCTGCGTTAGGCAGAATCCAGGTACAGTCAGATTTACATGTTAGAATGTGACTGGCCAGAGTTTGAGGAGGACACTGTCCTGGAGACCCCAGTCTTTCTCTAGTGAGAGATCACAAAGAGTTAAAGTACTGAGGAGAGGAGAGGATGCAAAGTGTAGATCTGATCAAGTTGTAGAGGGAGGATGGACAGCATGTGTTGACTGTCTGAGGCAGTTAGCATGTGAGAGGAGGATGAAATCCAGTTTCTGGTTTGTTGAGTACCTAATAAAGGTAGGAGATGCGGAGAAAGGAACAGGATTGTAGAGAATGATAAAAAGGTCTTGAACTTGTTGCATTTGAGATGTTTGCAGGACAAATAAAAGATGCTGAGATGCTATCAGATTGTCTTGGATCTTTGGAAGGCAATAGCAAATTGAACTCCAAGTAGTAACTGGGGTCATTTAATTTGTAAATGATGACAAGAATAACTCCCTGATGAACAACATCATATAACAGGAAGGGAAAGGAAGAGGAACCTGGAAAAAGTTGAAAGAAATGTTCAGAAGTCAGCAGAAAAAAAAAAAAAGAAAAAAAGAGAATCAGAACCTTTCTGCTTTAACAAAAGCCAATTCAAACTGGCTAGATAATAAAAATTATTTAAATGTGCATTTCACTGCAAATCCCAGATCAAGACTAGCTGAATTCAGGTTCAGTTTGATTCAGCTGCTCAACAATGACATAAAGGATCCGGTTTCATCTGTCTCTTGGCTCCTTCTCTGTAGAATTAGTTTTTTTCCTAAAAGCCAACAGTCAAAATTCCTGAGTTTCATATTGTCCTCTCCAAGCCCTGGGGAAAAAGACCAAGACACCCAGTGATCACCCAATGAAGCAAAGAGGAAGTTTCCTCCTCAGCAAATTACCAAAACTTTCCCAAGCTCCTTGATTTGAATTTGGTTACAGTGCATCCTTGAACCAATTTCTGCGGCTGATCCGCTTATGCCAAAACTATTCTCCCCAAAGCACACAGACAGGAGAGTACATGCCTTCAGTTAAAAAAAAAAAAGTAATTATCATATTAAAAAATTAGAGAGGATGCATGTGAAGGAGACAATCACAATGAAAAGTATCACAAATGAGAGTTTTCAAGGAAGAAGTGGCCCACAGTAGTAAAAAGCAGAAAGGTGAAAGGACACTCAATTATATAGGTGTGCTTGGTGTGAGGTAGACCGTAGTAACTGGATGGAAGAGGAATTCCATCCAGGAATTTTTCTGGGAAACTGCAGTGGAATGGAAGGGAGTAGAAGCATGCACTACATTAGATACTGTGTGTTTACATGCATGCATATTGTGTGTGCACAAGCAAACATCCACATGTTGATGCACACACAGACACTGACCACATGGAAAAGGAGGGTTGTTTCTGGGAGGGTCTTGCTCAGATACCTAGATACTGGAATCCAGTGGAAGTGGCAGTAGGTAAGGAGGTAGGACCCAGGTTTTCAAAAAAGTGATACTGAGCTGTTGGGTTATAATCTTGAAGATTGTGGAAACCACTAGAGGACTCCAAACAGGTGTGTCATGGATACCCCTCAAATTAGAAAATCCCTCTGGCCTCTGTGTGGTGAGCAAGGCAGCAGGCTTCTTTACAAGTCCTACTCTTGCCACTGTGATCTTGGGCAATTTTTTCCTCCATAAAAGATCAATGAAAGACCAACCTCATTGGGCTGTTATAAAGACTAGATGTGTGATAAAATACTATCTTGGATATCTGGGTGAACTCAGCTCAAGTGGTAGTGGCAAGAGTGGAGAGAAGGGACTAGAGTGAGCATGAGCAATATGAGAGGACAAGACATCAGGACTGGGGTGTAGTTGTAAGAGACAGATGAGAAAACACCTTGACTTGAGGACAGGGCAGGATCCATTGAGAAGAGAGGCCCTATCATAACCCTCCTCCTCCCCGTCCAATTCATCCTCTGTCAGTGCCATCTCCACAAGCTGCCAGCCTCAGGATGACTCATAGTTAACAGTGGAAAGGAAATTGCTTATACTGTGTGGGAAATGCTTCAGGCTACAGCTGGCTCCACAGGTGGGGAAGCAGGGAAGAAAAAGGGGAGCAGCTCCAAGAGAAAAGAACTGAAGAAGAGAGATGGTCCCAATAAAATGGAAATTTCATTTTTATAAAAATCCAAGTGAAAAGAAATTTTGCCCCAAGGAGCCAGAGCAGAAGAACAGGATCCTAAGTCTTCCTTTTGATGGCAGCTCACTGAGTGGTCAGTAATTTTTCTTCTTGAAAGTGAAGCATTTGCAGTTCCTGCTCCAAGTACTTTCACTCAAGTCCTATTTCTTATAGACTTCAGCTTTTATCAAATGGAAGATACTGGAGTCCTCTTTAAAGGAGACCAAACCAAACTGCAGATTTGGCTACACTTCCTTGGACCTGGCTCCAGTTTGTGGAAAGAGGAGAGGACTGGGGATTGATGGAGAACACACAAGGGACAAGGGCAAAGGAATGGACTGCTCTTCCCACCAGCAGGACAGGAAGGAGAATGCTGGCAAACAGCTAATCCCCTGCCTCTGGTTTCTCACTCAGTGTTCTCAGAACTAGAGTTCCAACTGTTGTCTGATTCCAGGGGAAGAGGATGTTTCCAAGACTTGCTCAGCCAAAATGCAGGTCACCAGTCTGGAAAACACAGTCCCTGGCTGACCACAGCCTCATTTGCCTCCACCTGTAAGTGGGGGGACAATGTCCCAGAGGACATTGCCTACATTGTAGCTGGAGTTAGCCAGAGACTAGCAATGCTCAATATCTTGGCCTCTTCTCTGCCCCAGAGCGGCAGTAGGGGCTGGAAAGAGTCAAAGTAGAGATCCTGCTCACTATTTTCAGATGTTCAACAAAATCTCTTCTTCAATGTTAAAACCTCTCCACCCAAATACCAGGAAGGTTACAAGGTCAAAAGTAGCCTTTTTGTGCACCCACCACACCTTCTTCCTCCTCATAGAGCACCAAGAAAAACTTCCTGCTGGGGGTGAGGATGGGTAAAAAAAGATTTAATTACAGTTTCTGTTTCTGACCTGACTCCCCTTCCCCCAGCAGTCACCATGTTGCTCAACCTGGCCATGGTGTCGGTGAAAGGGCACTGACCAGGTGACCAGGCGGACAAGGCCACAGACCAAGGTGCCGCCCAGAGAGGGGCTTGAGGCAGGAGGGAGGGGAATCTCTACTGTAAACTTCACACATCTTCACAACAATCCCTAACAGTAGCAGAAAATTTGGTCTTAGAATACCTTCTTAAGAATTCTAAAACAGAATGGAAGAGGACTTTAACTCTTGGAAGAGAAGGTAATCACCACTCCCACCCCAGTAGCTCAAGGCCAAAACTGTCTCCTCCTCCTATTTCCATGTCTCCCCCTCTCCCCCACTCTTTCAACCCTTTCTTACTGTTCTGTGGCTGTTCACCAGGGTTGCTTCATGCTCAGTGTTTTCCACATGCTCTCAACAGCACCAAATGAGTTTCTCATTGGGAATAAGCCTGGACCACACAATTTCTCCAGGCCCCACATCCCCTTATCCCAAGTCCAGTTTCCAGAGGGGGGAAAATTTAATTCAATATTCACCACGCAGAAATTCTCTAAGTCCATCTCTGCCTTGAGATAGACCTGTATCTGTCCTCTAAAATCCTGACAAGCAGATGAGGAAGGCCCTTTTCCCCACAAAGTTCCCCAGACTCCTCAGAGATCTCCTTTAATCTGGATGTCAGATGTTCCTGAAAACTAGTGCTGAGCCAGGAAGGGCATTTATGGAGCTATGCGAAAACTTTTTCTGGTTTGGGATCTCACCCACCAGGATTTCGTTAGCTGCCTTTGTTGTCCAAGAATTTGAGTTAGGAATCACTCCAGGAGGTAGGAGGGGTGGTGAAAATGAAAAAGAGAATAAAAGCTCTTAGTTATGGTCCAACCATGCCAAGAGCAGCTTCAAGACTTACAAGTGTTCACAGGACCATCAAAGGAAAACCGCACCGATAACTCTGTTTGTTGACTTGGTGAAATACTCCATCTCAGGGTTATTGCCATTAAAAACATCTCCTCTATCTGGAATCTTTTCTACACCAAGTGCACAATTGCTTCATTCATCTCTCCAGAGGAATCTGTCACCAAATCCATAAGCTGCCTGGGCCAGCCAACAGGCGGGGCAGGATACCAACTTGCCCAGCCTTTGCCCACTGGAAGGAGCCAAGGATGCAGTTCCTGTGTTAATAAAGCCCCAGATGTCTCTCCTACCCTGTGGGTGGCACCTTCCTCTCTCCCCCACACCACTGTCCAGCCCCCCTCACAAGGAATCAAGGCAAGAAAGAGAGACAGAAGAAATTCTCATCTCAAACAATGTCCAGGAAGATTCACAACCAGGCAACATGCTCTTACACACCCAAAAGAAAAACTAACCGTTTAGCTGGGTGTGGTGGTACGCACCTGTAATCCCAGCTACCTGGGAGGCTGAGGCTAGGGATCACTTGAGCCTGCGGGTTCAAGACTACTCCAGGCAACACAGCAAGACCTAGTCTCTAAAAAACAGCCGGACATGGTGGCACGAGCCTGTAATCCCAGCTACCTGGGAGGCTGCGGGTAGGGATCACTTGAGTCTGTGAGTTTGGGAAAAGTTTTCAATTAGCAATAATCGCGCCTTGGATAAACCTCATTGGCTACGATACTGCCACTGCACAGAGCTTGAGTCTGTGAGTTTGGGACTATCCTGGGGAACATAGTGAAATGTAGTCTCAACAACAACAAAAAAAAAGAAAACCTAACCTTATAGTTTTTCTATGTCAAATGGATGCTATGTCATACATCTAATCTTTACAGACCTACTCAATGAGATTGGTTTTACAAGAAGGAGAAAATTGCCCAAGGTCACAGTGGTAAGAGTAAGATTTGTAAACAAGTTCTACCCACCAGTGGCAAGAAGGTGGGCAAACCACTAAGAATCTGAGTTTGGGGTCATCTGTCTCAATTCTGGGAATGATAAGGTAACTTCCCTACCTACCTCATGGCAACATAGGGAGAGAAAACAAGGGTAGTTCAGTCTGAGAGTTTTATAGCCTGGAAAGCAATATCCAAATATTAATGGGCTGTGCCTTCCTCAAAGGCAGGGGCAGTTCTATACCCACAACTGTGCCTAGGAGGTAATCAGGCCTCTAATGAGGTTGAAGTGGAATGAAACAGTGCCCACACCATGTCGTATGGAGGGCTTAACCACACCTCTGTTGGGAGTGGGATTGGTGGACACTTGATGGTTCCAGCTTGGTAGCTCCTAACACTTGAGTTTGACTAATCCAAGAGGAGCAGGTGCTCTGAATAAGCTCTAGTTGGTGGGAGAGGGAGGAAAGGCAGGAAATGAAGCAGAAACAGGAAGGAAAGTTCCAGATCGGGTTGGGAAGGCTACATTTCCTTGGGACATAGCCATAGAATCATAACTGCCTTTTAGGAAGGGAATCTCCTGCTGAAGGCACAAACGTTGCTATCACCTCCTGGGAAAGCCTCCTCTAGTCCCTGCCAAGAGGAGTCTTTGAATGCCTGACACTAACTTCATTCTGCCATTTGTTGCATGCATTTGCATCCCTGTCTCCCCTTCCTTATGGAACTAAAGACAGGTCCTTGTTCTTCTTGTGTTCCCCTCAGGAGTTTCCATAGTACAAGTGAGGTATGATGACCAGGTTTAAAAAAAAAAAAACCATGATAATCTAAAGTATCCTGAAGCACAGTAACCTAAGAAATACAGCCTAGGGGTCTAGAAAAACAACTGTCTAGAAAAACAGCCCATGACTTACTCAGTAAAGTACTTACTGGTATGCAGCCCCATTTCTCCTCGAATCTTCCTCATTTTATTTTCCCTCAAGTCAGACCATGTACTACCACCTACGAGAGCCCCCCACCCCCACCCCCAACACCAGTACATGTAGTGTATATAAACCCTTAACTTCCTGTTAAGGGTACTCATCCTTTGGATAGGATTCCGCTGGGTCAGTGCCAGCCCTGGTGTCCTCATTTTCTTGGTGCCGCTTTCACAAGGAGCCCTAAAGGAGCTCCACAGACGCATGTGTAGCAACAAAGGTGGGTGCAGACAAGGAAGAAGCCAAGCTGGTAAGAAAGGTCAAAATGGGCCTGCTCGCCCAAATGCCCTGCCCACCTTCCACAGATCCTGGGCCCTAACACTGCCCAGACACCGTTGGGGGCTGCGGGCAGGGGTCTCGTTTAGCCGCGGGGGAGGTCTCGGCTAGGCCTGCTGAGCCAGCGGCTCTCTCGGGCCTGGTCCGCAGGAAGTGCTCCTGCCGGGCGCCTCTGCACAGCCACAGTCCAGCTTAACTCTCCAGAGTGATTTGTGTGTCAAAAATACACCAAGACTGTAAATCAGGTGGTAGGAAGCTCTGTCTCCTGTTTTCCTGCTCAACCAGAAGGAGACGGAATGTACTGCCACTGGCTCCCAAATCTGGAAAACCGCGTCTGATTGAAGAGATTTTTAACAGGCATTAGCCTGGGCCGGCGCTGGGACGCTGGAGTCCAGCTCCCCTTCCCGCCCAGCCTCCTCTTCCGGGTCGGGTCTGAGGGCTGAGCTGGTGGGGAACCTGAAGCCAGGTGCCTAACGAGTCCCCGAGTTCAACTGCAGCTGCTACAGCTTCTCCCCGGGAGGCTCCGGAGGGGAATTTTCCACTGCCCGGTTCCATTAGGCTCTTGCCTGCCTGTGCTGCTTTCTTAACTGTTGAGGGGTGGTGGGGACCCGCCCGGAGGCCTCCATGCCACAGGGCTGCAGCCAGCCTAGAGGTGCCCGTGGGGGGCAGAGGGTGACTTGGGTGGGCACCGGGCCACCCGTTGGGTAGGAAGGAGAGGATCAGAGAGCCCCGGTGGCACGGAGCGGGGGTTGGGGACAGAAGCCAACGAGTGGCCGGAGCGGGGGTTGGGGACAGAAGCCAACGAGTGGCCTTCCCGTGTCCCTCCCTTTCCCAGGATGTCCGAGAGGTGCCCGGCGTGGGTGACCGCTCCCTCCCTCCTCCCTGCCCCTGCCCCGCCCCCTCCCCGGAACCGCGGGCCCCCTCAGCCCTGAGCTGCTCTTGCCCTCTGGGTTCTGTTTTCATTCCAGGCTGAGGATCCGGTCGTGGGAAGCAGGTAGGAAACCATGATTCTGGAGGTTAAATGAAGAATTATATTTAGTGCTCACAGAAAGCCAAATATTGGGTTAGAAGCCAGGAATGGAGAGGGGGGGGAAAAAAACAGCAAACAGCAGAGGAAAGAAATTCCTACCAAACAAGGTCCCTATTCATTCTTCCAATTCCAGGTGCAGGGGCCTGTAGGGGTGAGACCCTCTGAATGTAAGCAGCCGGTCCTGGCTATGGAGGAAACGCTTGTACCCCAGATTTTTATGAGACCCCCCAATTCAGACACTTCACTACCCACCCACTTGGGACTCTGGGGCTCTCAGTCTCTGCCCCATAGGTTGTCAATAACTCTACTGGCAGTGATACCACAGAGGTCATTTCTTAGACCCTAAAACCTGGGATCCTGAAGTTGGGCAGAGTGGCAAAGCAAACTGAAATATTCCTTGTTTGACCTTGAATAAGTGATTCAACCTCCTGATACTCATGTATGGAATGCAGGGCTTGCATTAGGATTTCACACATCATAATATCCTGTTAATCTGTTCCTGCCTAAAACTAATAAGAATATGAATGCAAGCAAAACTATAACAGCAGTATCCATCTGTTCCTTAAGAGCTTAGGGAGAGGTTTAGAGAGCCAAAGTGATGTGTTTCGGCTTATTCTCCATTCTCAGTTTTTCGTGTCTTGGCCTTCTACAGTGTACACTTCTAAAGTCTGAGCTGACTTCTCTGGAAATCCCAGATGTGCTCCTGGGATCTGCTCAGACAGCTAGGAAGCCGGTAACAGACTGGGCAGGAGCAGGGCTAAGGGAGGACTGGGGAGGCTTGAAATTCAGGAAGAGGTTGAGGGGAGGTCCAGAAGATGAAGCAGAAGGAGGGGTCCTTGTAGACCTTCAAACACCCTCCATGGGCTCACAGAGAAGGCAACGTTTATCCTGATGCTGAGACTTATTTGTTTCAAATCATTGAGTTATCTAATTATCTTCCTCTCCTGTGGAACTGTTGGGAGCTGGGACCTACAATAGGAGTCTGGATGCCAGGAAATAAAGGAACTTTAGAAGTAGAAATTGCTATTCTGTGGTAAAGGACTGAATTCTGACCAACCATAAGAAAGGGAAGACTAGGATTCCTTGTTCCTCAGTTTATCTTTCTCTAAGTGGCTCTCTTACCTGTCATATATTTGACTCTCTGCTTCCCACTCTCTAGTTTTTGCAAGAGGTCTCAGCTTCTGGTAGACTCTAGATACCTCCATATCTTGGACTGAAAAGGCCAACTTGACAACTAACATATCCTATATACTGATAAATGTCTCTTCCCCAAAGCCCCAACTTAAAAATGACCAAGTCTACTGACTAATCCCCTACCAATCCCTATCTCTCCAGACTCCAAGCCATTATCAGAAGGGATTCAGCATATTAGGTGAGTCATGGGACCAGAACTTTGGGAATGGACATACATAATCGGTCACAGACAAAATTGTAAAACAAAATGATTCCCCACAAACCTGCTCCTTCCCTGGATTCCTTAAGCTCAGCAAGTTACTCTACCTTCCACCAGAAACTAAAAATCATCCTTGATATCTATCCAATCCATCATCTTCTGTTTATCTCTCAGAAGTATTCCTACAGTCTTGCCACCCCCATTACCACTGCCCTTGCAGACTCTTGGCATATCTCACCCACATTATTGAAATTCCCTCCCAGCTGGTAACCCTGGCTCTGTATGACTCTTCTCATTCCAGCCTTTGTAGTTTAGCCAGAAAAATATTTCTAAAATGTTTATGTGAAAAATCATTTCACTTGCTTTTGTGTAGTTTTTATTGTCCGTCAACTACCCGGAGGATAAAGTGGGACTGGTGCGTGAGCATACAAACCTTTCCATCCGCTGGACCAGCCTGTCTCCTACCATTTCACTGGTCTCCAGCAGAACTAGTGGTGGTTCCCTAGACTCCTTAGTGACATACTGCTAGACTTCCAGTCCAGATGCAGGGCATGATTGGCAAAGTTATTATGGGAGAGAATATAGAGGTTTCTCAAAAAACTAACAATAGAACCATCATATGATCCACCAATTCCACTTCTGGGTATATATTTGATGGGAACAAAGTAACTCTCAAAACCATATCTACACACCTCATATTCATTATAACCCAGTCTACATTATAACACAATCTACAACAGCTAAGACATGGAAACAAACTAAATGCTGACCAACAAATGAATAGTTAAAGAAAATGTGATATACAGATAAATGTAAAGACACATATAATGGATTGTTTTTCAGTCGCAAAAAAAGAAATCTTACCATTTATGACAACATGGTTATACTTAGAGGAAGTATATTAAGTGAAATAAATCAAAGACAAATTCCACATGATCTCACTTATATTCATAGAATCTAAAAAGAAATTGAACTTATACATACAAAAACAGACTAGTAGTGCCATCAGCAGATGGAGAGGGTAAGCAAAATGGGTGAAGATTGTCCAGAAAAAGATAGAAATTTCCAGTTATAAAAAGTAATTAACAATATTGTATATTTGAAAGTTCTAAGAGAGTAGACCTTAAAAAATCTCATCCTAAGGGGAAAAAAGTGTAGTTATGTGATGGATATTAAATGAGCTTCTTTTGGTGACCCTTTTTCAATATGTATGAATATCAAATCATTGCTTTATATACCTAGAACTAAAATAATGTTATATGTTAAATGTTTTTCAATTTAAAAAACAAAAACTCAGAAACCCATATATATCTTTGGAAATTTGCTATATGACAGAGATCCCCTTATTTATCAATAGGAAAAGAATGAATTATTTGATAATGTTATCAGGGTACTGGCTATTTACCTAGAAAAATATTAGAAGTCTATTTAATACCACATAGAAAACATAAAGTTGTTTGGGAGATATAATATAAAAAAAAAAACTTTTGGAAGAAAATATAAAGGTAGAGAAGAAAATATAGCAGGATACCTTTATGACTTCAATATTGGAAATAGCTTAATCCATAAGAAAGAGATTGATAAATCTGACTATAATAAAATGTAAAACTTTGGTTTAAATAAGAGATAACTTCTAAAAATGTAAAGATAAGGACCAGGAGAAGATATATGCAGCATGCACAATGACAAAGAGATTAGTAGCCATATTTTATGAGGCCCTCCTAAGGATCAATTTAAGAAATGTTCCAGTTTCAGCAAGATGAAATAAGAACCCCTGCCTTGTCTCTCGCAAAGCATGACTATAAATCCTGGACAGACTATGTAGAGCAGCTAGTGTCCTCTCTGAGGTCACTAAAAAGCAGATGGTAACCGGCTGACTGGGAAAGGTACCAGAATCCAAAGATCTACCCAACCAGAGGTGAAGTTAGCAATTTTCCGCTTTAATATCACATGATCTGAGGGAAACCAGATCCCAGAATTACACATCAGGTGAGCAAGAAATAGCAAAGAGAGTCCTTACTTTTCTGGTCTAAGGAAGGGGTGGGACCAGAAAAAGTTCCCTATCTTGCTTTTTATTTTGTTCTCATTTTTTCTGTTTTTCCACTCCAGCCCCCAGGCAATACCAAAGCAGAGTCATAACATTGGCAGGCACCAAACCTCTGAAGGACACAGAAGAGTTGTGAACACTTGAACATTGCTGGTAGGAAGCAAAGTGATATAATGAATGTACTAACATCATGAGTTCTAAAATATGTACATTATTAATGTACTAACATTATGAATGTACTGAAAATCACTGAACTGTGCATTTTAAAATGGTTACAGTGGAGAATTATATATTATGTGAATTTTACCTCATTTTTAAAAAATGAATTCTTTATCCAGTGACTATATTTTCTCATACTGATAGAGAAATAAAGATATTCTCAACTAAAGAAAAAACCAAGAATATTTGTCATTCACAGACTTGTTCTAAAGTAGATGTAAAGAGAATTCTTCAGCTGGAGGGAAAAATGCTACCTAAAAGAAACTTTGACAGCAGGAATAAAGATGAGAAACAAAAAATGGTAAAATAGGGCCGGGCACAGTGACAAGTACCTTCAATCGCAGCCTATGTAACAAGGCCGGGACTAGGAATTGCTTGAGCCCAGGTTCGAGACTCGCCTGGGGCAACATAGCAAGACCTCCCAGCTACCTGGGAAGCTGAGGCTGGGGAGCGCTTGAGTCTGCGGTACCCCCAGCAACGTGAGCCTGCAGTTCCCCAAGCAAAATAGTGAGAACTCAGTCTCAAAAAAAAGTCTCAAAAAAAAAAAAGGTAAAATACAAAAACGGTTTTCATAAATTCTTAAAATATATGTAACAGTTGAAAATAAAAGTATAACATGTTTCAGTAAATTTTCAGTGTATATAGATAGAATACTTATGACAACTACAAAATGAAGGAAAGGGTGGTAAAGTTTCTACAGTCTACTTAAAGTAGTAAAATATTCTAAGCAGACTGTAAAATAATCTGTATAGATATTATAATCCATGGAGCAACCACTGACTCTTTTTATAAACTATACTAGAAGATACAGTTTAAAACTCAACAGATAAATTAGGATATTGAATGCTTTAAAAAATAGACCTAATTTCAAATATACCCATACTTACATGAAAGTAGTCTAAACAACAGGCAACTGAAAATTAAATGGAAAAGCAAACAAGACCCAACTATTTGCTGTCTATACTTGTAGGATGTAAGTAGGTTAAAATAAAAGAATGGAAAAGATACACAATGTGAAAACTAATCAAAAGAAAGTTAGAGTTGATATCATCACATTAAGCTAAAGTTACTATAGAAAGTTGGGCGTGGTGGTACACTCCTGTTGTCCAAGCACTGGGAGGCAAGAGGCTTGGGATCGCTTGAGTCCATGGGTTTGAGACTACCCCAGGCAACATAGTGAGACCTGGCTCTGGAAAAAGCAACCAAGTACCGTGGTGGACACCTGTAATCCCAGCTACCTGGGAGGCTGAGACTGGGGATCACTTGTGTCCACAGTACCCCAGACAACATAGTGAGACCTAGTCTCCAAAAAAAAACTGTATAAAGTGAATAATTCTTGGAATAAAAAGGAGCAATACATGATAAGAGTTAATTCACTTTGAAGGCCTAAAACTTTTATTTACTTATTTATTTTTAATTTAATTTGGGGGGGGGTACTAGATCTTGCTATATTGCCTGGGGAGGGAACCACAGGCTAACATTGCCCAGGACCATGGACTCAAGCAATCTCCAGCCTCAGCTTCCCAGGTAGCTGGGATTACATGCAAGCGACACCACGCCCAGCTATTTGTTGAGACTAAGTCTTGCTATGTTGACCCAGGCGGGTCTTGAACCCATGTACTCAAGCCATTCCTAGTCTCAGCCTTGCTTTGTAGGCTGCAATTAAAGGCACATGCCACTGTGTCCAGTCTGAAGATCTAAAACTTTTAAACATGCGCACCTAACCAAAAAACTTTAAAGCACATGCAGCAAATGCTGATAGGCCTGAAAAGAAATTGGGAAAAACCACAATTATAGAGACTTCAATAGTCATCTTTCAGTAATTGATAGAATAACCCAGCAGAAAATCATCAAATATATAGAACTAAAGTATTCCATCTACCAACTGGATTTGATTAACATTTACTGAAACTCCACCTAGCAAGAACAGAATATACATTCTTCTCAACTGTACATAGAACATTCACTATGATAGATTATAACCAGAGTCATAAAACAAACCTTAATAAATTTAATAGACTTGAAATCATACAAAGTATGTTCTCTGACCATAATGGAATTAAACCAGTAATCAATAACAGAAAGATAACTGGAAAACCTCCAAACACTTGGAAATTAAACATCATAATAATCTATGGGTCAAAGAGGAAGTCTCACGGGAAATTAGAAAAAACTGAATTGAATGAAAATACAATAGATCAAAATTTGTGGAATGCAGCTAAATAAAGCAGTACTTAAAGGAAAATATATGCTATTAAATTTATATTTGAAATGAAGAAAACTCTCAAGTCAATAATCTAAGCACTGACCTAACAAAACTACAAAAAGAAGAGCAAAATAAATCCAAAGCAATCAGAAGGACAGACTAGAAAGAAGTCAAGTGAAACTTAAACTAAGAATAATAGAATCTATCCATTATGAAATTAGAAGCTGAATTTTTGAAAATTACAATAAAACTAATGAATGTCCAGCCAAGCTAAAAAAGTAAGGGAGAGTGTGAGAGAGGACACAAATTGCAGTATCTGGAGTAAAAGAGGATATCAGTATAGATGTCATAGATATTAAAGGTATAAAAGAATCCTATGAATAATGTTGCACAAATAAATTTTACAACTTAGAATGATTTCTTAAGAGCCAGGAACTACCAAAGAAGTGGTTAATAACCCAAATAGTCCCATATCTGTTAAAGAAATTGAATTCACTGTTAAAGTATTTTGATAGTCTTTTGGGGGTGATGAAACTATTGTACCCTAAATGTGGTGATGGCTGCTTGAATCTATACATGTATAAAAACTCAGAATTGCCAGGCATGGTGGCACATGCCTGTAAACAGCAGCCTAGGAAGCTGCAGCTGGGACCAGGTGGTTCGAGTCCCGCCAGGAGCACGTCGTGAGACCTAGTTCCAAAAAAATAGCTGGGCGTGGTGGCGTGCGCCTGTAATCCCAGCTACCTGGGAAGCTGAGACTGGGGATTGCAGGCAATGTGAGCCTGCAGTTCCACAGACAAAAATAGCGAGACCTAGTCTCCAAAAAAAAAAAAAAAAAAAAAAAAAAAAAAAAAAAAAAAAAAAAAAAAAAAAAAAAAAAAGCAAACCTCAGAATTGCAAACCTCCCTCCTCAAAAAAGGAAATTTTAGTTTGATAATTCTTAAAATAATCAATTTTAAAAAGTCAAGTGAATTAACATCAAATTAGACAAAAATAAAATAGAAAATTCACAGAAGAAACAAATGAAAACTATAAAAATTTTCAATTTCCCCAGTAACTGGGGGAGGAGGATATTGCAACTAAAATACTAGGAAGTCATTTGGTACCCAAATTTTGATCATAAAAGTCATTTGGTATCCAAATTTTGAATATAGAAATAGTGAAGACTGCCAATCAACAGGACATGCACATGGTAGTAGTTCAGCTGGCCCATTACTCTGCTGTGGAATTCACAAAATGATACTAGCTTATTCTTCCTCCAAAGAATACCCCTTCTAAGTTCTCATTGGCACATAAAAAAGGGTATGTCCAGGAAAATTCACTGCAGCATAAAACAACAAGACATTTTTTAAACTAGACAATTAATATATGGTGTATTATTCATACAATGAAATTCAATATGACATTTGAATATTTCACAATATGCTATTTTAAATAAACTAAGACCTATGTAGAACCAACAGAGATAAAATCTCAGATAGAAGGTTGTATGCAAAAGCAAGTTGTAAAATGACACTATATAAAATATGAAGACATGCTAAACAATGTTATATATTATTCATGGATATATACAAATGCTTTAATAATATAAAAACATGCCTGGGGGAAAATAAACACAAATTCAGGATAGGTACTACTTCATGGAAAGGAGGAGGATGTGTTCAGGGTAGAAGGCACAAGAAGATTCCAACAGTATCTGTAATTTTTCTTTTAAAAAAAAAAATGAAAATGCTCCGTGGTAGGCAAAATACTGGAATTCAGTGGAGACAGATGTTGGTTGATGCAACTTCATTATGTTATTCTTTGTGTTTTTGTAGATATGTGAAATAGTTCACAATCTAAATATTAACTACTGCTCAGAGCAAGACATTCTGCTAGTTAGAAACTTAGCCACGAGCACTGCAGTCTGGGTGTCCACTTCACTGCTCTTTACCTTGGAACTTAGAACACTACTTAGCCAGGCATGGTGGCGCATGCCCATAGGTGGCAGCCTAGGAAGTCACGGCCAGGGTCAGGGATTGCGGTTCAAGTCCTGCTGGGGCCATGTAGTGAGACTGAGTCCCAAACAAATAGCTGGGCTTGATGGCGCGCACCTGTAATCCCAGCTACCTGGGAAGCTGAGTCTGGGGATTACTTGAGTCTGTGGTAGCCCGGGCAACGTGAGCCTGCGGTTCCACGGGCAAAAGTAGCGAGACCTAATCTCAAAAAAAAAGAAAAAAAAAAAAAACCTACTTAACTTCTCTGAGCCTCAATCTTCTTACCTGTAAAATATGAATGGTGATGATAATATTTTCCTGATAATGTTTTTGTGAGTGTTCAGTGAGTCAAAATCTAAGGTGCTTAATAAAATTTGGCACATAGCAAATACAATGTGTTTGATATTTATTATTCCTCCTTTGAAATGAAACTCAACTGTCATCTCTGTGATAGCTTCCCAGCACTGACCCCACATCTAATCTACCTTTCAACCCTGAACCAAGGAGAACTGGGCAAGCCATCCAGACTTTTCGCTTTGTTTAACTGCTGAGCTTAATCATCTGTTGTCTTTCTGACTACATTATTTTTATCTTCATGTCCTAAATTTCTGGCAATGGTCAATGTATAAGCTTTATAATAAAAAAAAAACAGATGAACAGTGAATAAACCTCCTGTCTTCAATAAACACACTGTTGTATTCTCCCCTATCTCCCTCCTTTACCCAAGAATTCTTGACTTTTAGAGACTGGCTTGAATTCCTCAAATCACAGAGGAAAAATGGAGAGTCATTGCTCTGAACAAATAGTCCTCTTGGATTATACAGGAAATGAATGTGTGTAAGACAAAGTTAAAACAAAGCAAAGAGTCTCTAATGTCTGTTCAGAGAGGTACAGTCTCAACAAGTGCAAGATAATAAAAGATAATATGGAAACAGAGCTCCCAGGAAAAAATGGTGAATGTTCTCTTGAAGAGTTGTGAGTCACATTTTTTAAAATCACAAATCATAGTCTTAATGAATCAAAGAATGGTTTTCATTTACTGGAGAAACTGGTTAGTTAAATCTTCTTGTGAATTCTTTATTAAAGACTGGAGTAAGGAATTCTTTTGTTAAGTAAATATTCCGACCCTTCCTTGCCAAAGAGCTTTTGAAATCTCTGCTGTAATTATGCTGATGTTTTCTGTGTTTATATGTTAAATGCTTAGGGCTTAATTGTTAATGGGTAAGTAAGAGAAGCCGCAGGGTCTCTGCCAAAAGAGGCCCAAGGGCTGGGGCTGGGGAACAGCGACTCCACCGCTCCCCAGTGGGCAGAGACTGCCAGGGAAGGAGCGGCAGCCTGGCTCTCGTTCTGTAGCGGCAGCTCCTGGTCCAGCCCGCGGAGGACAAAAGCAAGGGGTGGTGGGAGCAAAGGCGACAAAGAAAACCAATCCGTTAGGATGCTGTCAGCATACCCATCTACCAAACAGTAGGGCGAGAACTAGGGTCACAGGCTTACTTCCCAAGGCAGGGGACCTGGGTTGGAATTCCTCACCCACCACTCATGACACATGTTATTTAAGCTTAAGGCACATTATTTAACCGCTTTTCTCAGGGTTCTCATCAGCAAAACGGGAGAGTTACTACCTCATAGAGTTTAATGAAAATTATATAATTTTGCAGAAATGCTTAGGACCATGACTGGCACCGATACGTGCTACCTAAGTGAAATGCTTAACTGAGAGTTAAATAACTTTGTTTTAGGTTTCCACATACCAAATTTAGCAGAAACAAAGGTGCACTTCACAGTTGTAGATCATTTGCCACTTTACATGAATCACCATATATTTGATTGGTCCTCCTTCACAGCGATACATACTTAAATGCAGTGTAGTCTTTCCAGTGACTGCTAAATATCCTCTGGAAGAGTATATGCAGAGGAGAAGAGTTAGTGAGAAACTTCCATATGCTTCTGTTGAAAATTCACCGTGGCATGTTCAGGTCAACCCTGTCTTTATCTTCTGATATAGCATCTCTCCTTTTAGAAATTGGAGTTTTGGTCAAAGCAGTGACCTTCTGAGCCTGCCAGGGTAGCTCCAAAACAACAGATATTCTAGGCAAAATAACCTTAAATCCAAAGTCAGCAGATCAGTTTTAAGAAAGGAGTTCAGTGGAAATCTAAGTGTGCTTGCTGAGAATGGCTTTTCCAGTTTTGAAGTAGAAAGAACTGAAGTGGCCTGGGAAGCACAGGCATGTGGTAAAGACTAGTCAGCTAAGAAAAGGTAGATCCCTTCAGAATCTAGTCTATCCGATGGATAGAATATGGTCAGAAGAAAAGTTGTACAACTGAAAGGAAAACATATTCTTGAGGCTTACTAGACTCAAAATACCAGAGTTGCAAAAGGGCATTTCCCCTATCAGTTCAAGCAAGTGACTGGAGCCTGAGGTTTACCTATTTTGAGACACAGAAATTCCCTCCATCCTCAATATCATGGCACCAGTACCATGATACTGAGTGTGAGCTCCACAGAGCACAGCTACCTCAAGCAGCCACTTGAAAGGGTCTTCCTGTCCTCTCAAAGGGATGATGTTGTTAAAACAAGTCACATCCACAGTCTCACTGGATCCCACAGCAGCATCTTTGGATGAGATAAAGAGGTGCAATGAGGGAACAGCTGGGTACACAGCTGCTTCCAGAGGCTAATGAAGCTCCTAGGGATGCATGGCTATGACTTAAAACCGATGCCAGAGGCCCTGCCCCAGTATGGTCCTCACCAGACTCTACTACAATCCTTCTTGGCTTTTTGGTTTTGTTTTCGTTTTTTGAGGAACCCTCTAAGGGAAAGTGGAAGAGTAAAATCTATACTCCTGATGGCACATCAGGCCTTGTTTTCCTGTCTTCCCATCAGAACTGTGACCACAGTGAAGGCAGGTAGGTGGCAGATCCACAGACTTTGGTGCCTTGTGGTATCCTTCCTCCGTACTCCCCCACAAACACACACATTTGTTTCCACTGTAGGGGAGAGCCTTCAAAGAGTCAAAGCCCAGTATCTGCTTTCAGGTGTGTGATCCCATCTTTTCTCTGCATCTTCAGAAACAGCTGGTTCTACTCACTCTCAAAGATGCATTCTCCAGATGCCCCAACACTACCATCTGTCCAAGAGCTGGGAAGAGAGGGTGTGTTTCCGTAGACATGAAGACCAAGTTCCTGAAGGTGCCAGCATCACCATCACTTGGTTCCAGTTCCCTTTGTCATCAGAAAAGGCTGGTTCAAATGCCGCAGGGATTGGAGATTCTCTTGCCAAGACCCCCTAAGGAAGGCAGGAAGCTATGTCCAGGTCAGAGAGGGGACAAGACCCCATGGGGAGGGGAGAGGACACTTCATACTGAGGGGGCCATTAGAAACAAAGAAACCTGGACTTGGAAAGGGCCTTGTAAATTGTGGGGTTCAGTCCAAGAAAAGGCTAAAGAGTATTGGAACAAGAGACCAAAATCAGTCAAGGAACAGAAGGGAAGGAAAGGGTTGAATAGCGAACAGAAAGACAAAGAACAGGCCGTTCCAAAGAGCCAAGAACGCAAATCATTTGCAGACGCCGGCGCACTGCTCAACCAGGGCTCCTGTGGGAGGCCTGTCACTGTGGGTTCAGGCCCGTCTACACGTCACAATGAGTGTGAGCCTGTGTGTGCAAGCATCCCAGATGAATCATCCTGTGTGTGTAATGATCATGTCAGTTGGTGAGTCATTGTGTGTGTGCGCGTGCGTGTGTGTGAGTGCATGTGTGTGTGTGTTCCAGTGCCAAGCTTGTGAAGATTGCCCAGGCCTGGGTGACTCCGGAATGTGAATGGAAGCCAGAGCTCAGCGGTGTGCAGCGCGCTCCCAGGGTGAAGCTGTGTTTAAAGGGCACCACGCTTCATTCACACCGTACATCACACACCACATTTCTGAACCTGTTCCAGAGAAAGCCATCTGTCCCCCTTCCTGCTGAAACCCCCCCATGGAGCAGCAGTGTTAAATTCTTCAGGCTTGCAGGGCTGTTTTCAGAATCAGAGATGGCCACAATCTTAGAATCCTAAATTTCCACCCCTTTGTTTTAAGGAGAGGGACTGAGGCAGGAAAAGCTTAGATGGTAGTCCCAGAGTCCCAGAGCTGTGTTGTGGCAAAGCCAGGTGCCAGTCCTGACCACCATCCCCACCTGCTGCCCAGTCTTTGGTGCACCTGCATGGAATGGGCCTTTTTATCTTTTCCCTCAGGTATGTGATGAGATCACTTCTTCATACTAAAAAATGCATGCGGACCCTCCCTTGGAATGAAACGCTGATGTTGTGTCCTTGAGGCTGAAGTCCTCAAATTAACTCAGAGCAAAGCTGGGTGTCCCTGGCCAGATGGCCATAGTCTCAGTATCCTTTGACCTCTCCTCCAGCCTCACTCTCACCCTACCCAGGTCAGCAGGAGCTCACAGGGCGATCCCTCCTAAGGTCTCTGCGTCCTTCACCAGCAAGACCCTTTGGCAGTCGTGACACCTTGTGATTCATAAGTTGCTTATGAGACATCTATGAGTGTCTCACCCAGGAAGCCTTAACCCTTCCCCTTTTACCTTCCTGGTAGCCATTTCATGGCTCAGTTTTACTGGTCCCACAAAAAAGAAAAAAATCAACACAGGGGGGATTTATTTTACCAGGTGTGAGGAAGGGTTTAATAGGTAAAGAGTCCAAACTATGAAACTATTAAGATGAGCTTTGGGGATTATCTATGAATTTCAATTATTCATTCTATTCATTCTTGTAGGATGGCTCAGAGCTAACCTGAACTTCAAAGGGATCACTTCAGCCACTGGATTTATTGTTCTTATTTCATATTAATTAAGTACTTACTATATACACAGTGTTGCTGGGGCCATTCAGCAAATGCAGGCTCTGCCCCACATCCCTGGAGAGTTGAGATTGATTATCTCATTTATTCAGACTTCAAAGCCGGTTAACTCCAATAGCATCTTGTCACTGACTGTGGAGGCAGCCAGGGCACTGAGGGCACAGCAGGGCAGGAGAGGGGCAGAGAAATCACTGCAGCAGGCCACATCTGGCGTGAGGCTGGGCTTCCATTGGGATCCAGGTCCTGCACTTGCGGAATGATGTCTTCCAAATAGGGTTCTGCCAAAAACATCTCATGGGATGACTTCTTGTCATGGACAGACTAACACATCAAGTCAATATTAATATAGTAAATGTCCCTCAATATTGCACATGAGTACAAGAGAATAATCAAATGCTCTCTTGATGAAAAAAATGATTATATATATATAAAGGTAGTCATGTCAACATTTTATGTAATGACAGAAGTCTATAAACAATCTGAAATGACATTAGTAGGATATTTGTTAAATAGATCATGGTACATTCATTCAATAAAAAAAACAATCTAACTATGAAGAGGAATGACTTACATCTGCATACATTGACCTGAAAAGAGATCTATGGTTATTAAATTTAAAAACAAGGAGTTACAAAATATAATCTTATATTGCATTTTAAAAAATTAATAGGAGTTTCTTCTAAGTAAATATATATGCTTGCTTGTGTAAAAGAATGTGGGGTAAATGCATGTGGAAAACATGTAGAAGGATACACATATCTGGTTACATTGTTTATTCAAAGGATTGCATTGGAATGGATAAGAAAATGAATTTTTTATACTCTGTTGTTTGACTAATTATATTAATCATTTTGTAACTTTAATTTTAAAAGAATTAAATGTATTATAAAAATAAAAAGAACATAAAAAACGGACTTGTCAATGTTAACTGATCATACTCAACAGTGGGGCTTGCCCCCATGTGAAGTGCCTCATCTATTATGACATTTGGAAAGCTGGCAGCCATCACTTGAGAAAACATGGCACATTTGGCCTCTGCTGCAACATCATGGAACAAAACAAGGACATCAGCTGTCAGCTCAAAAGAAAAATACTCATTTGCATAAACATATGTGACATAAATTTATTCAATGACTTTGAGACATCTCACTCTAAACAGATAAAATTAATTAAAACTAGTGCAAGTTTCTGGCAACTATATTCCAACTTCCCATTATTTATCCAGGACATAGAAAACTAGAATAAATCACAGATTCTTAAAACACATCCTGAATCAGGAGGAGGGAAGGGGAAGGGAAAGAGGACTTACTGTATGTGCCAGACTCTGGGCTGGGCACTATGCCTATATCATACCATTTGGTCTCCACAACAATATAGCAAGGTAGGAGGAAAGCACGCACACACACACACACACACACATGCACGCACGCACGCACACATGCATGCATGCAGGCACACACACATATTCAAGCATGCATAAGAATATATATATATAACAGGCAAGAATAGGAGACCAACAAGGGAAATTGTAAAACTCAGGGAAGCATGCATCATGACCTTACAGCCAGCATAAGCAGACTCATTTTCAGCCCTGGGGTAGTAGTAATCCTGGTGTCCCTTGGATACCTTGGCCAAGAGACTGACTAACTTTACATTGTCTGGATTCACTCTATCTCTCTAGAGGATTTGCAAATCCGGGGGCTGGAGCCTAAGCATGAAAAGAAGCTGTATTGGTCAGGACCTTTTTATTGTAAGTGACTAAAAACCTAACTCAAAACAGCTTAAGCAAAACATTGACTTATTTGGCTCTCATGCTAAAAATGTCCATTGATAGATGGTTCAGTGGAACTAAGATTCAGCAATGTCAATTGGGACTCAGAATCTCTTTATTTCTTGGTTTTGTTCTCCTCTGTTTGGGCACAATTTTTCAGCAAGCTCTTTTAACATGGCAGCAAATATGGGCCCAGAAACCCCAGCTTACCTGGTTCTTACAACTTGTTATCCCAATGAAAATAAAGCACTTGTTTCTCACTAGGTTCAAAAAAAGTGCCAGACATGATTCTCCTGGCCCAGCTAGGGTCCTATACCCATTCCTATTTTAATTACCGTGGAGGCCGGACTATTCCCAGATCATATGAACTAGGAACGGGGGAGTGGTTCCCACCCCAAAAAAATCGAAGGGATAGTCTCAAAGGAACAAGGAGGGCAGGCTGGACAAACATACGTCACAATTTCATGTAAAATCTGCTAGCAAATAGCAGGCGGAGAGATGCTGGTAGGTGTTGGCTATTTATAACCATCCTCTCCTGGCAACCATAAGGTCCTTGGAAATTGCTTAACACAATTGCTTCTGAGGGCCCTGTCCTAACATTGCCAAGGTTAAGGATTTGGGGAAATGTCCAAGAGTTCTTTGATAACTCTTTTGTCAGTCAGCACTGGAATCATCAGACCCTAATACCCTGAATGATCTTTTTTTTTGAGACTAGCTCTCCCTATTTTTGCCTGTGGAACCGCAGGCTCTCGTTGCCCGGGGTACCACAGACTCAAGCCATCCTCAGCCTCAGCTTCCCAGGTAGCTGGGATGACAGGCACGCGCCACCACGCCCAGCTATTTTTTTGGAACTAGGTCTCACTACGGGCCCCAGGAGGGACTCAAACTGCGATCCCTAGCCCCGGTCGCTTCATAGGCTGAAGCTTACAGGCACGAGCCACCGTACCCGGTTGAATGATCTTATGGAAAGCCAGTTACCTAAAGAACTGTGATCGCAGAGCAGAAAGTCCTTGATGACAGGGAAGGTAGATCTGTACTGGTAAAAGCTTTAGCCTAATCTCCAGGTGCCCAGGTCCTAATCTAAACTCTGCTTCTGACAAGACATATGACCTGGAACACAAGCCCTAAATTCTCTGATGTCAGGATCTCACAGGTAAATTACAGGAGCCAGCGCAAAGTTAAATGACATCTAAAGTTATTTGTAACTTTAAAAGTTTGCTACCAGGTCAAGGTTACAACTTGGAATAAATTTATGGGTGTCCATGAATAAATAAGTGAGGTAATATTAGACTGAGAAACATACCACACCCATGGGTCAATTCTGCACAATTTGAACAACAAAATAAATGATGGTAGTAATGGAATATAGCCCAGAAATAAAATTAAAAGACATGAGTTCATAGTGATATCCCTGCATCTATGCAAAAGAAAACTCCCTTCTTTACAGTAAAATATCAGCCAGAAGGAATAAGGAAGTTATAAAACCATCAGTTGTGTTTTCAAATGAGCAGGTGGAAGTTTAAAGAGAAACAGAACATTTAACAATTCAAGATATCTCTCCATAGATTATTTTTCAATTACAAAGGAGAAAAATAGTAACTATAGTGATAAAATGTGGAGATCACCATCTTAACCAAAAATTGAAGTTGACTTCACCCATGTGAGAGCAAACCAACTTTTCACTCTGAGAAGGCCATCACACCCCTTTGGTGGTTTCTGCCCAAAATTCATAACCTGATTCTAATCATAAGAAAACAACAGAAAAACAGAATTGAAGTCAATTTCACTTAATAATAGACCAGTGCTTAAAATGTCAAGGCCTAACTTGAACTAACTTGAAACAAGGTCATAAACTCAAAGTCTAAGGAATCGTTCATTTTATTGTTTTTTTTATTATTATTTAAATAGTTTATTTATATATATTTCACATCATTGTAGTCCCCGGGGGTCACCCACCACCTCCCTTCCCTGACCGCTCCCACTCATACCCCCTCCCCAGTTGTGTACTGTAGTTTGTTTGTTAGCTTGTTTTGACTTTTCCTCCTGAACTTTCATTTTTCCTATGTTCCATATATTAGTAAAACCATTTGGTTTCTGTCTTTTTTTGACTTGTTTCTGCTAATATGATTTCTTCTAGGTGCATCCATGTTATCATAAATTCATCAAATTTGTCATTTTTAATTGATGAGTAATTTTCCATTTTGTATATATACCATATTTTTTTCATCCAATCATCTGTTTTGGGAGAAATGTTCACTTTAAAATAGACTAGAGAGACCATGGAAATTAAGTATGAATTTTGATCCTAGATTGAATCCTGAACCAGGCAAGAAATAGTTACAAAAGATCACATTAGGTCAATGAATGAAACCCAACACATATGACACTGTATGTCCAGCAACCTTTCTGGAATGCCTGGAGTCCTGTGAATAAGGCTCCAAGTCCCAGATAAGGCCACTGTTTAGACAAGGTCTCTGGTACCAGCTCTGCAAAGCTTTGGAGCCTCAGAATGTCTTTCATTCCCTACTTCTTCCCAGTTTCTAAACATGTGAGAACATAGTCCACTAGGAGAGTTTTATATCTGTGATCCCCTTAGAAAACCACAGTCCACAGCAACCTCTCATTTTTTCCATTTCTCTTATACTTGGTCTAGGTCAGGCATTTAAAATCATGTGGTTTACAGTGTTAATTATCTTTCTTTGAGTGAAGGTAATCCTTCTGTGATATATATGTGAGCATGTGTCCAACTTCAAGATTTGATTCTCATGGTACACAGACATTGCCTTTGCTTGTATCTCTCATAGTCAACTGTTTCCCTCAGTCACTGTGTTAAGATTTAAAGAAATAAAAGCTTTTTTTTTTGAGACTAGGTCTCGCTATTTTTGCCCGTGGAACCGCAGGCTCTCGTTGCCCGGGGTACCACAGACTCAAGCCATCCCCAGCCTCAGTTTCCCAGGTAGCTGGGATTACAGGCACGCGCCACCACGCCCAGCTATTTTTTTGGAACTAGGTCTCGCTACGGGCCTCAGGCGGAACTCGAACTGCGATCCCTAGCCCCAGCCGCTTCATAGGCTGAAGCTTACAGGTACAAGCCACTGTGCCCGGCCAATAGAAGCATTTCTAACAGAGTTGAAATTAAATAACATATAACAGTGCCTAGAAAGTATTTAATCTAGGACAGATGCTTATAATATTTTTTTCCCTTCATTCCTCTTCAGATGCAGAAAGAACAAGGGGGGGTTATTAGACAATATTGATTTGAGGCCATTTACTAAGCCCAGGCATTTTGCTGGGTATGTAAAGTGTGCATGTGTATGGGGGGAGGAGGGTGGAATCCAATGACACATAAAAAATAATCTCTTCACAAATTGGTATAACCTCTATAGAAATGGAAATACACTTGAACCCAGCAATGCCACTCATAGATACTAACCTGAAAAATATGAAACACTAGTATGAAAATCTTTATGTACCCTTTGGTCATAACAGTATTATTCAGTTGTTTAGATATAGAATAAACATAAATAAGAAAATGTAGTATATGTACACACGCAGACACACACTCAGTGGGAAACTATCCAGCTATTAAAAAAGATGAAGTCTTACCTTAGCAACAACCTGGATGAGACTTGAGGTGATTTTTGCTAAGTGAAATGTTAGAAAGTAAAAGACATTAGTTTGGTTGGTAAGAAATTGGGATGGTTTCACTTACCTGTGGAATATAAACAACCAAAGAAAACAAATGGGCAAAACAACAAAAAGTAACTCCTAGACTCTAAAAAATACCAGGTTCAAGAGGATTTGAGGAAAGGGATTAGGAGGAAAGGGTAGAAAGGGTCAGCATGATGATGTCAAGACATTGGACAGTGCCTTGGGTATTTGAAGCATGCATATATCAGGTGTGGCACTGTATTCCCCAAATTATGTAGTTTTTAAATGAATGGCATATCAATAATTGACTTTTAAAAAAAAAGAATCAAGAATCTCTTCTCCTGGGTTTTATGATCAATGGGGCTAAAAAGAATCCTTGGTTGTAATCTCTTGTATGGTCCATGAAGTTGTGAACAAAGTACTTTTGGAAGTAAGACAGGGAACAGTAACTTGAGGGTTTTATTGATTTTTCTGGAGTTGAAAGGGGAGAGTAGGAGATGCTGGTTTGTCAGATGGTGTTTGTACAGGGCTCTGAAGGATGATTAGGAGTTACCAGAGTCAAACATAGTAACAGCATTACAGGAAAGGCAGGAAAGAGAGAAGTCACTTTCGACAGCAAATGAATACTCAAATATAACACCTTCTTGAACAGAATTCTGATTCACCACATCGGTCAGGGAAAGGACCCCAAATCAAAGTAGCTGATTAGAAGAGAGAAAAGTGCACAGGTCTCGTAGGCATACCATCAGCCTTCTCACATGGCCCTGACAATAGCCTTTTCACAAGCTTTTTATTTAAGGGTGTTTGGAGCTTTTAAAATGATGCATGTTATTTTATTTTCCATTATCTCTTCAGGAACTATTTTTAAAGCTAAAGACTAAAAGCTATGATCCCTCCCCCACTCCCCATGAATTTCTTTGAATTCTGGGAATTTCCCTGAAGCCAGGAATTTGGTATCTGGGTTCCAAGTTTTGGGGTGATTGTTGGACTACTTCCTCAGACCCTGCCTACATGTGTGTCTTACGGCCCCCACCCCCATCCGCACCATCTGCTCAGCAGGACACAGTTCTCCAAAGCCCTGGGTCAGACCTCTTCTGGTAACTCTACCTAGGGAGAAAAGTAGCTCTGATGACCCACCAGATCAAAGATAAAACCCAAAGTGTTTACAGTATCCACTTTCACTCCCAGGAGAAAAGGACTGGATCTTTCTTTATGGCTGCAAAATTGAACTGTAGCTTTTTGAATGACTGGCCTTCTTGGCACCTCCAGGGCCAGGAACCCAGCTGCTGCCTAGCACAGTCCAGAGAGGGAGGGAGAGTGGGAGGGAGGGTGACTGCTGACAGAACGTCCACGATGAGGACAAAGCTATCAGCTCCATCTTTGCAGGGTACCAGCCTTGCCCTCACACCTGCCAGGCAGAGCCTTCTCATACTTGGCAGACTCCTTTGTCCACCTAGTTCAGCACTGGGCACAGGGGAGATTCTCAGTGAGGGTTTGTGGTTCACTAACAGCCCTGTTTTGTAACAAGAACTTGAGGTCTGGAATCAGGAGATCTAGGTCACACTCCTTCCACCTGTGACCAGTAACCTGCCTGAGCCTTGTTTTGCTCATTTTAAAATGGCACTAATAATCATGTCTGACCCAGCTGTCTGTCAAGGTTATTTAGTCACTTATAAATACAGCAACATGGAGCAGAAGAGACAAAGGCATTAGCTCTGGCCTGAGCACCAGTCTGTTATTCCTAGTTACGTAACTCTGGGCACGTTACATTACTCTACTAGTGTTTTCTCATCTGTAAAATGGGATTATAATAGTTACGACTTGGCAGGGTCATTAGGAGGATTAAATCAGTTCATACTTAAAGGAGCTTAGTATAGTGCCTGGCAGACTGTTAAGTTTATCCAGTACCTTTTCTGGTTTCAGTGCTGTGGAAGATTCTAGGGTTCTAAGCTTCAAAGACTTAAAAGTGCAGTCACGAATGTAAAAGCAAATCAAGTTCTCAAACTTCCACACACACACTGTATGTGTGTGTGTGTGTGTCCTCACTGCATGGGACAGACTCTTCTCAAGCATGAACTCACCACTCCTGCTTCTTCCCTTCTGCTTTGAACCTCCTTCTCTGGTCTGGAAACATTAGAGTCTTATGGTACTTGCTGGAAATGCAAATTCCTCAGCCCTACACAGGGGCCCTGAAAACTTGGCTGTGGACACTGCAATCTGTGTGTTCTGATGCACACAAAAGTCTAAAGCCACTCGCCTAGAATCCTCTTCCTGCTGGTCTTTTTAGGCTGGCTTCTACTCAGAAGAAATTCCTCCTTATTCCTCACAGAAGAGCACCTGTAGCCAGAGGATTGGTGAGGTGGCCTGTGTTTTCTTTGTTGATTTATCATTTACTTTGGAGGAAATTAGAAGTCTCTTAAGAAACCAGTTGGGAACATTCAACCCATGGGAACAGTTCTGGATGGATGCAATCAAGCGCTGGGGGGCAGGTGCGGTGACACGTGTTGATTTCCTGACAATACCAGGCATTTCAGAAAAGGGCAGAGGCCTGGAACAGGTGAACTGGCTTAAGTGGGGAGAAGCTAAGTCGCTTGGGGATCTTTAGCACATAGTGTAAAAGCAGAAATGTTAAAGAGGTAATTAACACCTATGTTCTAGTCTCTGTAGTAGCTAAGTATAGGCTTAAACATGAGCTTGAAAATAACAAAGTAGTTCCAGAAGAACAGAAAGAAATCTAGAAGGATGTTGCTAAAAACAGTGGTATTGGTAATACCTGCAAAATGGGATTTTCCCCCTTTCAATATATTGTTCCATTGTGTTCCCTAAAATCAAAGATCACCAACATTCTACATTGTCTAAATATTTCTAAATGCATCTTCTTAGCATAGCGTATCTTGGATTTGTGGGCTCCTTCACCTGACAAATGACAGCTTCCTCACTGTAAGGGCAGGGAGAGGGCTGGAAAGGACAGGAAAGGCCCCCAGGTGAGCCATTCCAGGGATGAGAAACAATGAGGCTAAGGACAGGAGAGTCGCACGGGCCTGCCTCTGATGCACAAGCACGGACCTCCTCACCCGACGACGCACTCCTGAAGAACTGATGTAATTGTGAGAAGCCAAGAAGCCGCAAATAGAACAAAGGGAGGAAAGGAAAAATCAATACGCAGCAAAGGCGGAAGGGAGTCAGGCGTGATGTCTGAATCGTTCAGCAAGAAAGGGAACCGCCCCTCACCCCACATCGCAGAGCCTGGGCGTGGCAGTGTCCCCAGTTCATTGACAGGACAACCTGCACAATCCCCTCAATGAGGACATGAGTGACCATCTTCTAGACTGGGGGGTGGAGAGTCAGAAAGATTAGTAACTTGCCCAAATTCACATTATAAATAGAAGCACTGCGATTTGAATCACTGAGATTTGAATCCAGGATCCCAAATCCTGATCGCAAGTTCTTTCTCAGCAGCCCCAGCAACGCAGTCCATGAAGGAACGCAGGAAACATGAGCTACAGTGAATTTGGAAGGAAAGGGAACCACTTTATCTGGGTTTATGGAGCTGACTTCCCAAGGCTGATTCACCTGGGAAACAGCCTCTGGGGAAATTTGATTCCTTCCCTCTCCCTGTGCTACATAAACCAATGTGTATCTCTTAAATCAGCCAGTGTGAAACTTCACCAGGCCCTCAGAAAAGACACACTTTGCTGCTTGGAAGTGGTAACTTACACCCCCACCCCCACCACCACCACCACCTCTTAGAGGACACACAACAGAAAGGCAGTCACTGGAAGAAGAGGGAAGGCATGGGGCTTCAGAAACTGAACTTGCCATACTTTCCTAGTCAGGCTCTCCCCAGGAGGTGGAAGGACTGTCCTTTGTTGACTGACACCCTGAGCCTCAGGAACCTGGGACCCACCCCTCCATCCCCACCATTCTGTGGTATTTTAGTTGGAAAGTCAGACAGGACTGGCTAAATCAAAGTGGTTTCCCCAGCAACCGTGGGAGAAGCAGGTTTACTTATGCCAGGTAAATAATGCATGAGCTCAGGCTGAGAAATACGGCAACCAAGTTCATGTTACTAACGGGTTCACTGAACCTGGAGGCTTGGCTCCTGAACCAGAATCCCAGGGGATAAGGTTGCAATTCCCCCCCTGCCCCTCCTTTCCAAAGGAATCTTTTCTGTATTCAGGTTGTGCTGGGGTTTTTCTCCCTCCCTATTTTCCTAAATTTGCCTTTGCCTTCGAGAACCAAGGGACAGGGCACCCATCCTCCATGTGTTTTCTCCCATCTTTACAGAGAGGCTGGCACAGGCTCCATTTTGCAGTTAGGCAAAGCAGCACAGACCTGGGCTCCCCAGCCTGTTAGAAAGTGGTTCATTTCCAAATGCAGCTGGTACACCTGCCAGGTCTGCCAGGTCCCCATGCTCCCTGGTGTAGATGCACCATGCCAAGAAGAAATGTAAGCGAAGCAAATCGTGAGAGAACAACCTTTGATAAAGACCAAGGGTTCCTCCCTCCCCCTGAGAATAACTGACACTGAAGCTACATCCCTCCACCCTCCTGGAAGATGTTGTACTTTCTCTGGTTTATAGTCTGAAAGTAGTAAGTTCCTTTCTTCAGTTTTACAAACAGGAAATTACAGTACAATATTGGGAAGCCTTTCCCCAGTTACACAGCTTCCTCCTAATATGACATCCCGCACCCTCACTCCAAAGAGATTCTATTTATTTAGATGATTGAAAATTCAGTTTAAGAAGAAAAAAAAAATTTTTTTTTGAGACTAGGCCTCCCCATGGCTGGGGTAGTCCTGATCCCGCGGACTCAGGTGAGTCCCTGCCTCACCCTCCCAGGTATCTGGGATTACAGGCACCTGCCACCATGCCTGGCTGCTTTTTCAAGACCAGGTCTTGCTATGTTGCACAGGGTAGTCTCAAACCTGTAAACTTAAGCAATCCCGGGCCTCTTGCCTCCCAGCGCTTGAATTATAGGTGCACACCACCACGCCCAGTTTAAGAAGAAATTTCAAGACAGCAATCATAAAAAAATAGAAGACTTTATTGAGGGGGAAAAAAGTGAAAATTTAGCTTGTGCCCAAAAGGACTTGTAGACTTTGTGGTTCCCAAATGACAGTAACTGAGACTCCAAATTTGGGTAAGGGGAACTGCTTGCAGGTGTGTACAGCAACTGACATATCTTATCCATTTGTCTCAAGAGATGTGGAGAGAAAAGCTGTACTCTATTTTCCTTATATCTCTGGCAGTTGGCACACTGCCTTGTACATAATAGGTCCTAACTGTATGAGTAAAAGTAAAAAAAGAAGAAAAAACTGATTAAAACATCCATTTGCTACAAAAAGAATTAAGAACGTCTCAATAGAAGCAAGATTTAGATAGGCAACTGTTACCATTTGTTGTGTCTGTTCAAACATACTCATGAGATTATAAAATGGTCTGACGCAGACATTGTAAAAAACATCAGAGTGTTAACAAGTAACTGTGGAAATACTAGGATGGAAAGCCTCACTGTTTCTCAGGTGGAAAGGAAGTAATTCACACTGACAATAGATTCCGCTCCATGATTGCAAAATGAGGCAAGACTTCAGTGAGTATCATAGCAACCTAGTTGGTCTGTGCAAATTATGGCAGCTTTGCATTAAAACCTGAAAACTGAACATCCAGATCTGTTAGAAAACTAATTTTTAAGAAGAACCAGGAGGACTGAAAATCTGGCAAACACTGCAACATGGATGAACCTTGAGGACATTATGCTCAGTGAAGTGTCTATCACAAAAAGACAAATACCGTATGATTGCACATATATGAGATACTCAATTCAAAGAGACAGGAAGTAGAGCAGTGGTCGCCATGCAGTGGGGGGTTTGGTGGAGAATTAAATGAGTAGTGTTTAATGACAACAGAGTTTCAGTTTTACTTGATGAAAAAAATTATGGACATGGATAGTGGTGATGGTTGCACACTGTCACAAATGCTTTTAATACCACCAAACTGCACTCTTAAAGTGGCTAAAAGGTAACATGTTGTATATATTTTATCATAGGTTTTTATATAAAGAGGACAACTGAAACACCTTCCACTAATATTGAAGCAGCCTAGGCAAAATTATACAGATGAAAGTCAGGCACAGTGGTGTGTGCCTTTAAGCGTGAGTCTATGGAGCACGGCTGGGACTGGGAATTGCTTGAGTCCACAGGTTTGAGACCCACCCAGGCAATATAGCGAGACCTAGTCCCAAAAAATAGCTGGGTGTGGTGGCACACGCCTGTAATCCCAGCTACCTGGGAAGCTGAGGCTGGGGATGGCTTGAGTCTGTGGTACCCTGGGGAATGCAAGCCAGTGGTTTCCCAGGCAAAAATAATGAGACTTAGTCTCAAAGAAAAAAAAATCATACAGCAAAGTTTAACTTTTGATTGAAATTAAGTGAGGTGTTCGGTCTGGACTGCAAATTTGTTGAGTTGATCAAGGATCATGCGTTCACCCCCAAACATTATGACAGGCACACAAGAAATGAAAACTTGCTCAATAACAACCAAGTGAGGAAATGATTGAAGGTATAATTGGAGGGCAGATACCTTGTCTGCCGCATATCATGCAACAGGTATATCATGATTACACAGCAGCCGTCAGCCTCAAATGTGGGCTGATAAATGGATTGTGCAATACGATAGCACACACTGAAGAATGCTTTGGAAGATAACCACCACAAAATGTACTGGGATTGGGCTGTAACAGCACATCAACAAATCCTGTCCAACTGAGCAAACAGTCTGTCTGCTGGAGAAAATGAATAATCACTGTGGAAGTTATTGACAGAAGCACAAAAGTCTTGGTGGAAACATCACAAAACCTATTTAAAAGAGAAAACAATGTGCGTCCCTGGCAGAAGCACTCCAGAGGAACTGTGGAACCTGAGAAACTCGGGTATAAAATCCACACTACTTTTAGAAACTGGAGAGGTGTAAAGACACTCTCAGCCCATCTTTCAGGTATCAGGACCTAACACGCTTTGGCATGAGCTCAAAAGGCAGCACATTGGAACAACTGCCACTGCAGTATGGCACCCCTGTCCCAACAAAAGATTATTTTCACAATGGGAATTGGTTAATACAACAGGAATTGTTATATTGTTATATAAACATATATTTATAGAATGTTATAAAACTCCAGGGTATATGGTGTACTTTTAAAGTACTGTTGGTCCTTTAATCAGGTGTATGTATTTTTCTTTATCCTCTCATTTTATTGGGAGAAATTCCTCCATTTCTGTGGGAGCTATAGGACACTAAGTAGCATTTTATAGGGAAAAAAAAGGAAAGCCCAGCTGGGCTTTCCAGGGCTGTCTTTGTGGCCAGGTTCATCATGCTAGCTACCCTGGGACATTCAGCCCCTATTGGATATGTTTCTTCAATTCAGGGTATATAATATGATAGTGTAGACCCTTCAACACTTTTCATGCTCCCCCCCCCTTGTTGTGTCCATCACTGAGAAGAAAACGCAGAAGTTTCTGGGGCCCTGTGTCACTCAACAATCACCAAATCTCTACCCCACTCAGTGCCATGCAAACGTGTACGGTCCAGAAAGTTGATAAAATAAACACTCCCTTCCACCCCTCCCCCCCTTGCCACATCACCAGCAGCACGTACATCCCTTCAGATGACCCTGTCTTGCTCTGACTCACCTAATCACAGCCCTGTGCCGCTCCATGAACTACAGGGAGTAATTTAGGAGTTTGGGTCTATGGCGTGCCAATCACCAGCCACCCAGAGGGAGGAACCCACAGAACCCCCGAGGTTTCATTTCAAAGCAGCAAGGGTTTTGGAGAACAGGGAAGGCAATGGTCAGCTAGCAGCTGGGTCACACAGGAACTGGAGAGTGCACAGAAGGACTCCGCTGTAGCACCGTGACCCCAGCCCAGAAGTACATCCCCTTCCCAGCTAAGGACCATGGGGAGACCTTTTTGGAAGATGATGGATGTAGCCTGTGTCTTAAGCTACTGATGCCTTTTAAGGCATTTTGGGGAACCTCCAGTTACTGTCAGAAGAAATTACCTACTTTGCTGTATGACCATAGAGCTTGGGCCCTTTTAAAGGGTCCTCCCCTACTAGGTCAGAGTTCATTCCACCCGCCCCCAAGTCTAATCCTTTCCCGTTTTTTTCCAAAATTCTTTTCTGCTCTTAAAATTCTAAGCGCTCCAATTTAACTGCACTGACTCCCTTCTTCCTTCCATGATTTTCCTCTGTCTCTGAAAGGAAAACCAAGCCACAATGTCAGATTAAGTTGCCATCCCTTAGACTCACACTGCCATGTACCAAGCCCGCCTGCCTGCCACCCCCTCTCACTCCCCCGCCCCCCCTTCAGAGGAATCCTGATGCCTCATGGGAATAGGACTCAGGAAACTGAGATTTCTGAACTCCAGGATCAGGAACTGCATTCCATCTTACCTTCCCCTCCTATCTCCAACACAGTTTCACACAGTCCCCTCACTTCCCACCCCTGCCACAGCAGGGAATCTAGAGAGCACCCCCAGTCCTGTGGCTCTGTGAAGTCTCAAGTGTAATTTTCTATACTCACAAAAGCCCTGCAGGGCAAGTAATAGTATCTCTTCTACAGGTAAGGAAACTGAGGCTCCAAGAGGTTAAGAAGTACATGGGAAGACAAATAAAACCTCTAATTCAAAAGGAAACCTGCACTCCTAGGTTTATTGTAGCAGTTTACAATAGCCAAAATATGGAAACAGCCCAAGTGTTCCAAAACAGAGTGGAGAAGAAGATAAGGTATATAGACACAATGGAATACTACTCAGCAACCAAGAAAGATGAAGTCTGCCTTTTGCAGTAACATAGATGGAGCTGGGAGGGGTTACACTAAGCAAAATTAGCCAGAAAGAGAAAAATAAGTGCTGGGTAGTATCACTTATATGAGGGCTATAGAGAAACCAAGTGAAGCATTAAACAAAGCCAAACTTTAAAATGAGCCCTTGAGGCCGGGCATGGTGGCGCATGCCTGTAAGTGGCAGCCTAGGAAGCCACGGCCAGGGTCAGGGATCCTGGATGAGTCCCACTCAGGGCAACATAGCGAGACCTAGTTCCAAAAAAATAGCTGGGCGTGGTGGCACACGCCTGCAATCCCAGCTACCTGGGAAGCTGAGGATGGGGATTGCTTGAGGCTGTGTGGTACCCCAGGCAACGTGAGCCTGAGGTTCCACAGGCAAAAATAGTGAGACCTAGTCTCAAAAACAAACAAAAAATAAATAAATAAAATGAACCCTTGAAAATGGAGCAGCAATCTGATGCATCCAGGAGGGGAGAGGTCAGGGGATGAGACCGGGGGAATGTGGGGAGAACGCAAGGTGCTTTGGTGGGCGAGCTATGATGACCACACCTAAGGGGAGAAATCCCATATTGCTGAAATATTCACAAGAATATAAAACAATGGTATGTCATTCATATTTTTAAAAAGAAATGCCTGGGTAGAAAGGGTAGAGCAAGAATTGAGGAAGGTTCACCTTGAGCCCTTTGTGGCATCGCTGGATCTATCAGTCCCCCTGCTCCTCTCACTGCCTTTGCAGATAGGTCTCTATTCACTTTCAAGCTCCTCTTGCTCTTTGGAAACTGGGGCCCCCTTTGCTCCCCTCTATATTCTCAAACTTTTAGTGGCTATAAATTACAGCAGCCACAGAAAACCAGCTCTCCTTTAATCTTGCTATGAAGAGCAAAGGGAGACACAGACCATGAGAAGAGCTATGCAGAGCCCGCATGGGCACAGCACACAGAGATAGACCCAGGATGGGCACACTTGCTTCCATGACGTCAGGCCCGATGAATGGGGCCCTGTGCCCCCAGCGGTATTCCCACCCCTATTGGCAGGACAGCCATACTCTTGAGTTCCTTCAGAAGAAAAGGTTGGAGTGGCACTCCAGAGCCTTTGAGACTTCCGTGGTCTAATGGGATGCAAATTGGAATTTGCTCCCATAAAGATGTATTATGCATGGACTTTCTATTAGATTTCACTTGGAAACTCATCATCCATCACCCCAGCAGGGCCTGCACAACCTCGGGCCTGTGTCAGCAGTTTCTTGTCATCTGGTGTCTAATGCCAAATTCATCTCCTACTAGGAGGCCTGGAGGAATCCAAAGGCTTGGAATGTGGCCTAGGCAAAGTGGGAAAACATTGCCTGTCATCCTTCGAGGTTGTCCTGCCCTTACTAGAAGAAGGCAGGGCACAGATGAAAAGGCGGGTTCTGACCCACACTGGCAGGACTGTAGAAGCTGGAGCAACTTGACCTCCTGTAAAAACGCCCCAGAGACCACTAAAGTGCAGAGGATTCTCAGGAGAGTTTCAGGCTGGGAGAAAAGAGGAAAGGAAGGCCAACTTCAGTCAAGAAGAGCCAGGACCACAGTCTTTAGTCATAGAGGTAAATAAAGTCTTGAGTGTTGCAGCAGGATCACATACATGTGCTTATTCACATATGCTCACAGGTACACATGCAATCCACCCTCCTATACTCCTCCCTATACACTCTTACAATCTTTACACACATACGCATCAGTTGGTCTATGCCCCCCACCCACATTCATCATGTGCACACAACACAAAACACGGAATCATACATAAGCGCATATTCTTGTTCCCATACATAAATGCACACACATACTCTCACATTATGCTCATAAGGTACATGTAGATGCTCACAAACCCTGAGTTCCCTCACACACAAACATATGCAACACAGCTCATACTCTCACATACTCATAGACACACACTCACACATACATACTCCATACAACATACACATACATACATACACACAACAAATGGCCCCATAACCCATTGCCCTCATACATACATGCAACACCCATACCCTCACACACATACTCATTTCCACATAGTTACACACATATATGCATACATATTCACATCCAGTATTACCCCTGAAGCCACAGAAGGGAGTATTTTCTCATTCATGAAAGGCTAGGGATGCAACTATCCAGAGTTGCTAGGATACAGACTCTGTGGGTGTGAGCACAGCAACAGTAGACAAGTTCCCAGGATCCTGAGGAGCAATGACTGGGGAAATAGTCCCATTCCTTTTTGTAGTGTCTCCCCTCCCATGCAGGAGCAGATGGGCTATGAGGCACAACAAACCCAACAGGAAGAAACAACTGGGCACTGGAGATTGATAAACTGCCAGATGAAAAGGAGAGGTCTCAGCCTCTAAAGACTGTGAAAACAATCAACTCAGCAGCCACTGTTGACTGAGCATCTACTATGTACCAGGGATCAACAAGGGAGCTGAGACCAAGACTCTGCTTGCTAGGAGAAGATCACAGGTGAATCCACAACCTAAATGATATGATGCCAAGAAAGGCTTTGGTGTCACAAGCGTTAGTCTGGAGTCTCTGAGGTGGCAAAGTCACTGTGGTTGGACTGATCAGGGAAGGAAAAGAATATTTCAGGTAGAAAGACTGCTCAGACTTAAGACTTAAGAACTTGCTCAGACTTAAGACTCATCCTCAAAACTCAAGCATGAGAAGGCCACCTTGAAGAATTGTATGTTATGGGTCTGGTCCCAGGGTTCCAGTGAGATTAGGAGCCTGATTTTAAACTCACTTGTGCTTCAGCCATGTTTCCAGGCTCACCTTCTCCAGTGAGTGATCACCTCCTTCAGTAAACTGCCCAGGATCTCTCCTTCTTCAGATCCCAGCACATCTGTTGTCTGTGATTTTAATCTTAGAGACCCAGATTGAGATCTATTTAGCACATAGTTGGTGAGATTCCCTGATGTGAAAAACAGAATTTCTATCTACCAGGACAGGTCACATAACTAAGAGCTATTCTAGCAATCTTCTGAAGGCAAATGTCATTTTTAAACATTGTCTCTTAGAAGGGTTCAAAAGCAGGAACAAAACATTCATGTAAGATAATCAGATAAGCCTTCAGAGAGGAGATGGAGTTTAATGTGTAATTTAAATGAATGTGTAAATTCACTATTCATCAATTTACATCTTGTCCATCACACTAAATTTTATTTATTACATCTTATAACATTTATCTTCTATAACATCTAGCACAAAATTAGGCATTAAAGTTCTTAGTACACTTATTATCTTGTTTAGCCTATCAACATTTGCTTGCTCACAGTTAGCACTTCTGGAATGCTTCCTTACCCTCAGAAAAGTGGGGTCCCACTTCCAGTCTGCTCTCAGTATATGAGGGTAACCTTTCTTGGGAAGGTTAAAATGCTACCCTAGTCAGTCTTGTGGCTGCCACCTCTCCTCTGTATCTCAGAATATAGTAATGAGTGAACTTTAAGACTCCTATAACTAGGACCTCGAAGCTGTTCTACCTCTTCTTCTTACATTCAAGGACTAGAGATATTTAGTGGCTGTGCAAAGATCAAAAGATTATTAAATGATATACATGCATAGAAAAAGTGTGTCTCAAAGCAACCTGACAGTGCAGCATCCTAATAAACACAATCCCAGGCTGGGATCTGCATCACAGCAGAGCCACACAGCTGAAATAGATTCTTTTTCCTGCTCATGTAGGAGAGGGTAGCACCGCAACCTTGTGTATTATGAAACTCTGTGTCCAGGATGACTGAGGAGTCAGGGAGTGGGTGAAACCTCCCCTGCAGGGAGCATGTGAGCTATTCAGAAACCACCCTGGCATCCTCACCCCAGCAGCACTGGGTCTGATGTGCTAGCCTAGCTTCATGTGGAAAGTTCAACCAGGGTGGGTCCAAGAGGGAAGAGTCTTGCCCAAGGTTCAATATTTCAGAGGACTAATCTCTGCTTATTTCTCTCTGGGGCCAATCCAAGAGACAGCCTTCTCCTTCAGTGGGACTAGAGTAGGTCCGTAGGGATGGATGGATCTGTGATACTGGAGGCCACAAGAAGTTGCCTTGACAACCCATTCCTTCCAGGTGTGGAGGAGAGAATGAAAGTGCCTGTGTGAGTTCTGAAAGGACAGGATTCCAGGATGCTAAGCTGCCTCTAAGGGTGTTATCATTTTTATCCTCCCCTGGGTCCTTTCATCATACAATTTCTTAGCCTCAGTCCTTCTCGGACTCAGTGCTGGTGAGGGGGAGGCAGTCACCGGGCACTGAACTGTGTGGGTTTGACAGAGCTGGCAGGCAAACTCAGCATGCTAAATCCAGTGGACCATTCGAGATGTCTAGACAGGAAGCCAGACTGAGAGAAAAGCAAGGACACTCCCCTCACACCAGAGCCCAGGAGCTGCCAAGCAAGCTGCTGTCACAGCTTGGAAGCCTGGAGGATTGGTCCTCTGGGGTCTGGGTGCCAGTTCCAGGGCACTTCCTCCTGGAAATAAATGCTGTGTCTTGCCAGATCAAGTGCAGGAGGGGACTGCCAGGTGGAGCAGTGGACAGACCTCAAGTGAAGTGACCCAGCATGATCTTAAAGTTGAGCCTGGGAAGGTGAACCTGGCATTCCCTGATGCCAGCACTGCTGACCATCACCAAACATCCAAGTGGGGGTAGAGAAGGTAATGGAGAGTCATGGAGCTATGTTTAGCCAGTGCCAACCAGAAGCTAGTGCTGGGAGCTTGAGCAAGTTAATCTGTCTCTTTTTCCCCACCTGTAAAACAGAGCTAATTGTATACCTGCCCAAACTGCCTCATGGGTCATTATGAAGTGCAGATGAAATGATACATAGGAAAGATCTGTGTGTAAAGTGCTTTGAGGCATGACTATTAGAAATGATGTTTATATGTTCGAGGCTATTGAGATACTTGATTCCATTGAACTAGGAGACTTAGCTTCTTTAAGCCGTCAGTCACCAAGTTGCTTAAACCGATAAGTCTTACAGGTCATTTAGCCTAACTCACCCAGCTTGTCCTTGAGAAAAGGATTCTGTGATTCTGTGACCTTCCAAGCTCCCAGAGCAAGTTAGTATCTGAGCCAGGCCTGCAGTTCAGTGCTGCTGATTCCCACACAGGGACTGTGCATCATGCCATTCTGCTCTGTCTCTGCCAGACGATTCTCTGGCACTAAACATCTACATCTCACCTCCAGCACCAAGAACTAGTCCCAATAGCCCTCATTTGCATTTTAGTGCATACCCACTCTCGACAGCTTATCTTATAACCAACCCGCATTCCACCCGCCCACACACCCCACGCCACCCAGATTCTGAGATCTTTAAGGAAATACAAGAGAGTGGAAGACACAACAGAAAGATGATAACCAAGTGTTCTTTTGGAGCCTTGCCAATGTTGGTCGGCAGTATGCCTGAAACTCCCGCCCTCAATCTGTTCACCAACCTGTTTCTCTCCTCATTCAAGCTGCTCCTGAAAGCCTTTTCCTCTGGGAAGTCTTCCCAGATCAACTAAGCTACTGGCAGCTTCCGGAGTTTGGCCCCATCTGAACCTAGTACTTTCCTGGTGTCCCTCACCCACCTTCCACCTCAGTGGGCACTTTGTCCTCCACTCCCAGCTGTAGGCCAAGCTTTCGTCTCTTCTCTTGGCTCCTGTGCAGGAACACTTCCCAGTGGCTCCTGCTCACCAGTCCACCCTCATTTCTGCCATGCACTTGACATATATTTGACGTTGATGCTTTATTACCTCTTGATGTATTCACTTTCTGCTTTCATTTGGTCATTAGCCTGCCCTTTCCTTTTTCTTCCCATCTCTGTTGTTTGTCTGAGACATTGATAATTCAGGGGGTCTCATTGTCAAGAAGGGAAAGCTGCTCACCTCTGCCCTTTTGTGGAGTCAATTGGGGACACTAGGCTCCATTCCCCAGGCCCAAATTCCATGTCTCATCAGCCTCAGTCATGTAACTGAATTTCTTCTATCCAGACACGCTCTTTAGTCCTGTGTGACAACTGAGTCTTTGGATTTTTCTTTTATCCAAACTACAAGACAGATAGAGAACTTTATCTTTCTCTTCCTCAGACTTTCTGCTTACCCTGACCTTTTATTATCTGCTGACAGTGTCCTTTAAAAGGAGTATGTAAGCCGGGTGTGGTGGTGTGCACTTTTAATCCCAACCACCCGGCAGGCTGGGGAATCACTTGAGTCTGAGGGTTCAAGATTACCCCGGGCAACATAGTGAGACCTAGTCTCAAAAAAGATAAATTAAATAAAATTTAAAAAATAAAAGGAGTATGTAGAAATGCTATCATTGTCAAAAAAGAAAGGGAAGTCAAATACAAATACATGCACACATATTCATGAATACATGTATATATGTGCAGGTGCTTGCGTGCTCTGTTGTCAAATATAACATCCTGAGTGGAGTCAGTATTATCTCTGAATGAGACACAAAACGTAAAAATATTAGTCACCTTTTGTTACATTTCTGTCTACCTTTGGAACTTGCAAATCTTTTAAAATAATGATTTCATAGAAACCAAAAAATACCTGAAATAAATTCCATATTGAAGTATAGTAAGAAATGATTCTTTCCTGTGGATCTACCATCCAAGATAAGAATTCAACCATTACCAGGGGGTAACAACCTGCAGAGGTAGTTACTGACCTCAGTTCTACTGCCCTGCTAGCCTCTTGAGTTTTCACCTTGATGTTGGCAGTCCTAAACAATACATTATTTCATTTAACTTGCTTTGAACTTTAAATGGTGCCACAATGTATGTAAATTTTTGTGACTAGGCCCCTAGTTCTCAGATCCATCCACGCAGATGCTTACAACTATAATTTAAGTGTTTTTTGTTGTTACTTACCATTCCATTGTGTGAACATGCCCATTTTATGTATCTGCTCTCTGGTGATAAACTTTGGGTTATTTCTCATTTTTGCAGCTCTATACTTTCTTAAGCCTATCTCCTGGTACACACCTGGTACACAAGTGTGAGTATTTTCTAGGTTCTGATACTGGCAGTAATATTCCTGGGCTGACTCCTGATATTAATTGAATTTTGTCCTCCCCAAAATTCATTTGTTGAAGCACTGGCTCCCAATAACCCAGAATGTAACCACAATTGGAGATAAGCTCTTTAAAGAGCCGGGTACGGTGGCTCATGCCTATAAGCTTCAGCCTATGAAGTGGCTGGTGCTAGGGGTCATGGTACGAGTGCTGCTCAGGGCAACACAGCAAGATCTAGTCCCAAAAAATAGCTGGGCATGGTGGCGCGCACCTGTAATCCCAGCTACCTGGGAAGCTGAGGCTGGGGATTGCTTGAGGAGTCCCATGGTACCCCAGACAACATGAGCCTGCAGTTCCATGGGCAAAATAGCAAGACCTAGTCTCAAAAAAAAAAAGAAAGAAAGAAAGAAAGAAAGAAAGAAAGAAAGAAAGAAAGAAAGAAAGAAAGAAAGAAAGAAAGAAAGAAAGAAAGAAAGAAAGAAAGAAAGAAAGAAAGAAAGAAAGAAAGAAAGAAAGAAAGAAAGAAAGAAAGAAAGAAAGAAAGAAAGAAAGAAAGAAAGAAAGAAAGCTCTTTAAAGAGGTAATTAGGTTAAAATGATGTCTTTTAGGTGGGATCAAATCCCATATGACTGTCGTCCACATAGGAAGAGGAGATCAGACACAGACTAAAGGGTGACCATACCATGCAAGGACACAGGAGAGAGATCTCAGAAGAATTCCATCTGCTGACATCTTGAGCTTAGTCTTCCAGCCTTCAGAACAGCGAGAAAGGACATTTCTGTTGTCAACTACCCTTGTGTCCCAAGCACTTGATCATGGTGGGCCCAGTAGACTACTACAGTGCATGGAAGACCATTTTCACAGAGCTGCCATACATGGCTTCATCTGCTCATTCATCTCCAAATATTAACCAACCATATCCTGGGTCCAAGGATGCATTCCATTGTGAAATTTTATCTCACAAGTCAAGAAATAAATATTTATTAAAGTGAGAGAGCTGCTGGGAGTGGTGGTACATGCCTGTAATCCCAGCTACCTGGGAGGCTGAGGCTAGGGATCACTTGAGTCCACGGGTTTGAGACAACCCTGGGCAACATTGTGAGACCTAGTTTCTTTAAAAAAAAGATAATAATAAAGTGAGGGAGCTGAGGCTCACTGTATTGGGCTGAGCTCAGAGAAGAAGAACTAGGATGGCAAAGGAACTGAAGACTAGAGAAGAGACTGGAGAAGAAAAAATGTAGGCATTATATTTAAATGAGAGAAAAGCATTGTGTGGGACCTATTTTCTCTTGTGGTCCTCAGGGCTAGAATTTTGATGACTAAAAAGAAGACAGAAAGACAAATTTTGCTAAAATTAAAAAAGTCCACAATAACAGTCAAAATTTTGAAAGTGTCCTTATAGAAACTGAACAGCCATGCCACTTTGTGAGGGATGAGGGGAGTGTGTGTTTGTGTGCGCGTGTGAGAGTGCGTGTGTGCGAGCATGCAGGTGTAGAGAGACTCTCTTCTTGTTTCTGATCCTCTAGTCTTCCCCCCAGGCCAACCTGACTCTAAACAGATTAGTGACTGGGTTCTAATGGTGATTGCCTTCACTCAGGTACCTGGGGACTGCACACAGTGACAGGGAATCTATATAGCTTTTAAAAGCAGAGAATTAATGACCTGCTTTTTCCACTCGAGAAGTCTGATTATTGCCAAGTTAGTAACAGAAAATAGGAGAGAACAGGCAATTTTGAGAACTTACTAAGCACCATCTTTTCGTATGCCTTTTCATGATTTAATCTTTTTCATTAGCACCAGCTGTAACATTGTTCTTTATCTCCATTTTCAATACATCGAAACTGAATCTAAGCTTATACTGCTAAATCACAGCAGTGACCTTAACCAAATTCCCTTAGAATATAAGCCAAAGCCTACCTGAGTCTAAACCCATTGCAACTTGTTATCTAACAGCCAGTGGGATGTAAAAAATTTAGTTTTTAATTCTGTAAATCCAGACTACTGTCCTTTAGTACTAAAAATAATGTCTTGAATAGGACTTACATGGGGGGGGGGGGATGGGACCTCCTTTATTTTCTTGAATTTGGACAAATGACATTTTCGCAGCTTCATATGATGCTACCAGCCCTGACATCTGACCAAACCGCAGCCCTTAATTTTCTCTAAAATGAAGCTCTCTTCTAATATAATGAATATTGTCTTCTACAGTGTGTCATCTCTCCTCCTCTCTCTAAACACTTTTATTCCAGGAGATAGCAAGGCCCACATCTAGTGGAATCTCTCCCAGAGAAGGGCTGTACAACTGGCCATATCACAAAGGCCTGAATGGGCCTCATTTCAAGCTGAATGATCTATTCAGTCCTTATTGGTCTGCAAACTGGGCGGAAAGCCCTTAAAGCAGGCCAGGAATGAAGCCTCAAAGTTAGGAGTGCTCTGTGTTCATCTTTTAAAAAAAAAAAAATTCTTTTTTGCCCCGTGGCAAAATGTAACTTCTGTTTTAGTCAGAACCCCACCTTCCTTGGTTAGTACTCATAAACAGACAGCTGGCCTTGGTTACTCCAGACAGAAACAATGATGGGGGTGGGGAGGGAGAGTCACTGTAGCACTGGGTGAATCTGCTCCCCATTTCAGCAGCTTGCCAGAGAGAAGAAACTAGGGGAAGTTCCAGAATACAAAGGAACACTCCCTGCTCTCAACCAACCTCTTTCTGACTTGTGGACACATCAAACAGCCTCCTCTATGTTCAATAGTGTCAGAATCCAATGCAGCCCTATTCTAGAACTGAAGAATGGGGTCTCTTTAAAATCCAGAATGAAGGCCGGGCATGGTGGCGCATGCCTACAAGCGGCAGCCTAAGAAGCTGCGACCTGGGCCAGGGATCTCAGTTCGAGTCCCACTCGGGGCAACGTATGGAGACCTAGTTCCAAAAAAAAGCTGGGCATGGTTGCGTGTGCCTGTCATCCCAGCTACCTGGGAAGCTGAGGCTGGGGATTACTGAATCCATGGTACCACAGGCAACGTGAGCCTGCGGTTCCATGGGCAAAAATAGCAAGACCTAGTCTCAAAAAAAAAAAAAAAAAAAAAAAATCAAAAACAAACAAAAAAAATCCAGAATGCTCTAGGACTGGGCTTTCCTCTCATCTCAAGCATTGACTCAAGAATCCTTGCACCATCCACTTCTACTTTCCTCCATCCACCTCTACCACCACCACTACCACAACCACCCCCTCTAACCCCCCTCACACAAACACCAGTTCTAATCTGTCATATTATTCAATCCATCTGACCTTTATGGAACTCAGAACTGAGTACAGTGCATTGTTATAGTTAATAGGCCCAAAGGGGTGGAGTCACAGAACAAAGAGAAGAAATGGGTTTTCCCCTCAAGAAGTTTAATTTAGATCAGATGAACACAAAGTTAAACTGGTTGAATACAGGCTTGATGAGCCAGTGCATGGCACAGCACACATCTAGTGCAGAGTGCACTGAGGACTGCTATTAAGTACAACTTTCATTCCTGCTTTTGTGATCACTTTAGATCACTTTACGGAGCAGCCCAGCTGTTAGCTGTCATAAAGGGGAGTACAGATCGATGTCTGGTTTACAAGGAGAGAAGAGGAACACCCTGTTTGGGGGGCCATGTGAACCAAGCAAAGGAGCAAATGCAGAGAGCTGGTGTAACTGGTTAGAAAAGAGGAACTGAGGTTTTGATACCAGGCCCACAGAGGGAAGGGGAGGTTATCACATTTCCAGGACCATGCAGTGGTTGCCAAATATTCCACAGGCTCGGGTGCACAAAATCACCAGTATGACAAAGACTGCATAGATGCTATGTGATCTTGGGAAAGTCCCTGAATTTGTCCCTGAGCTTCAATTTTTTTGTTTCTCACCCACATTGGGGAAGGTCTGGTTCTGATGGATCACCCAGAAATTTTCAACCAATTTACAAAATGTTTTGAGGACAAACTTTCTATATTGTTGAATTAAAAAAAAAAAAAACACTGCCATCAGTTTAGAAAAGAAAGCACCTTTCTTTTTTTGTATTAAAAACATAGACAAGAAATGATTTTAGACTATCAAGGACAATCCCATAAGGAAATATGGAAAATCTACTATATGATCTTACATTTTTCTTTTCATTGCAGACTATTGAAAACTTCATTGGGGGGCATGGTGGCGCATGCCTGTAGGTGGCAGCCTAGGAAGCCACGGCTGGGATCAGGGACCAGAGATCACGGTTTGAGTCCCGCCAGGGGCACATCGCAAGACATAGGGACTCCCAAAAAAATAGCTGGGCGTGGTAGTGCACACCTGTAATCCCAGCTACTTGGGAAGCTGAGGCTGGAGATCGCTTGAGTCTGTGGTATATCGGGGAACGTGAGCCTGTGGTTCCACGGACAAAAATAGCGAGACCTAGTCTCAAAAAAAAAAAAAAAAGAAGAAGAAGAAGAAGAAAAAGAAAACTTCATTGGGAAAAAAAAAACAATTTCAGAATATGGAAATTAGAGATTGATGCTGGAAGAGTTTCCTATTTCCTAAGATTCCATGATTTGAATGCCAAACTGGGTCAGTTCCTCAACTTCCCTTGGTGACACACTTGGTGCTTTCCAAAGCCTGATGCTTAGTGATGCTAGTCACCCCCATGTGTGCAGGTGATACTGATACCTGGAATGCAAATATCATCCCTCTTCTCTACCCTTCAATTTTCGCCTGTCTTTTGTGATGTAGAAAGAGCTGCCTATCACTGGCACCTGTCCTGGTGGGGTGTTACCAGCAGAAACCTGAGAGGTACCTCTTTCCTTCCAGTGTAGACAAAAAGTTGCTCAGGAAAGAACTGTGTCTCACCTCTTTTGGATATCCTCACTGCATGTAAAGTGCTTGTGTTAATACACCCTGAGTTTAACTCCCAAATCAGGGATTCTAGTGTCCACATGAATGAGAGAGTGTGTATATGCACACTTTTAAAAATTCCCCCTCCCCCACCAAGGTGGCTACAAGTTCTAGAATCAGGTCAGCCCAAGGTACAGGAGGTACTCTTCTGTAGATGTGTAATTTTGGTAAAAGAAACACACTGAGAGGGCTGGGCTTGGTGGTGCATGCCTGTAGACAGCAGCCTAGGAAGCTGCAGCGGGGCGAGGGATCGCGGTTCAAGTCCCACCAGTGGCACATAGCAAGACCTAGTTCCAAAAAATTATATAGCTGGGCATGGTGGTGTGCACCTGTAATCCCAGCTACCTGGGAAGCTGAGGCTGGGGATTGCTTGAGTCTGTGGTACCCCAGGCAACATGAGACTGTGGTTCCACAGGTAAAAATAGCGAGACCTAGTCTCAAAACAAACAAACAAACAACAACAACAACAAAAAAAAAAACACTGGGGAACAGTTCCCCACACAGGTTCCTGTGTCTAGGCCCAGCAGACAGGCAGCTGCCCTGGCTGCACAAGCCTTGGTGGACTGCCTGGAAAACTGCTGCCTGGAGACAATACAGCCCATGTGACCAGCCCTAGCAGGTCCTTCTGGAATCCCACAATGGCTAAGCAGCAGAGGCATCCTGAATAGGTCTCTCTCAGGAATGACAGTGCCTGTGTGGGAACCTCCTTCTCATTCCTCTCCCATATTTCTCTCCCCTCCTTTCCATTTTTGTCACCTTTTGTCTCTTAGCTCCTTTAATTCCCTCAGCAATCTTTTGACCTTTTTCCTCCTTCTCTACACCCTCCATCTCCTTTCTTTATCATACCCTCTGAGACAGAAAATTGCCCTTTACTCAGCCTTGCGACCACCCCACTCACAATCTCAGAGAGGAACAGCCCTTCCTCCATGCCACCTTCCCCTTTCCCTCATCCCCACCCAAAGGAAGCTGCTTTTAAATCATATCTCCCCTGTTGCTGCTGATAGTTTAGGGGAGTCTGAAAGGTTTGGAGACTGAAAACAAAAAGCATCTGTAATGTAAGTTAATTGTAAGCACTGCCATTCTCCCAAGTTATTTATTTATTTGTTTGTTTGTTTGTTTGTTTGTTTGTTTGTTTGTTTGTTTGTTTATTTTGAGACTAGGTCTCACTATTTTTGCCCAGGGAACTTCAGACTCATGTTGCCCAGGGCATCATGGACTCAAGCAATCCCCAGCCTCAACTTCCCAAGTAGCTCTCATTACAGGCACGCGCAACCACGCCCAGCTATTTTTTTGGAACTAGGGCTCCATACTTTGCCCCGAGCGGTACTCAAATCGAGATCCCTGGTCCTCACCGCGGTTTCCTAGGCTGCCGCTACAGGCATGTACCACCGTGCCCGGCTCCAAGTTATTTTAAAGTTCCCCCTGTATAAGCAAGACAGCTCCATTTTCTCTGCCATTAACAAAAATTGGGAAGGTCTGACCCACAAGGCACACAAAGATGTTTACTTCCATCCCTTACTTCCTCACAAATAGTGCAAGAAGCCATGTTCAGCTGCCCCAAGAGAGGTGCCCTCCTCTCAGCTCATGAACAGTTCAAGGGGCCATGTTCAGCTGTTCCAACAGAGATGCCCTCCCCATAGCTAGGCTGCCTGGTTTGGGGGCGCCCTTCTGTGACTGCTAGGGAGGGTGGTAGGTACCTGGCAGGGCTGTGTCGCCTCATTGCTCACTCCCACTAGCACTGGAACCTGTGGGAGCCAGAGCCAACGGAAGGTCAGCCTTGATAAATGGGATCATGGGTTTGATAAATGGGTTTTACAAGATGTGGTCAGGAAATATTCAAGGCCTTTCCTAGTTCAGTAGTAGATTTCCTGCCTCCCCCCCACCCCCCAAAAAAGGGCAGCGCAATTGAGGAGGACTTGGAAGGGGCCTTCTGAAAGAAGAGTAATTTCTCTCCAGGAGGAGAGGGGTGGGCAGAGAGCAGAAACCAGGACCAGGAACATTGTAGACACTCCATAAATCATTAGCTTTACAGCGTTCATTTAAAACCTAGCTGTGAAGCACAAAGAAAGAGAATCCGAGAGTGAGAGGTTGCCAAGAAGGTTATACAGAGAGAGGAATTTGAGACCCACCAATCTGTTTCATCCTCTTTGATTGCTCACCATTTTTTTCTCTGCCACACTTTTTTTTTTGATATCTGTCTTTCTGAAACCTGTGTGTTGTGACAAGGAGCATTTCAGGATAGATTGCTGAAGGAGTGGAACAGATGAAGACCATTGATATTGGGAAATGAGAATTGCCTCTTTAGGGTCAAATTGGGATAAATCTGGGTGATTTTACTGCTTTGGAATTGTTCTCTGAGATGGTGAGCCTGCTTCTGTCAATATCTGTTTCCTACTCCACCCCTCAAAAAACCCCAAACACACAAATGTCTGAAAGTCAAACTAGTTCAGGACTTCTTGTCTATTGTGACTTCTGGACACAGCCTAGTAGCTCAGGTAAAAGCAATCCACATTTACTGAGCACCTAATATGTGTCAGGCACCAGGTACAATGCCTGAATTGTTCTTTGACATCTTCACAAACCTATAAACACTCATGTCACAGTTCAGGAAATTGAGGTACAGATAGGCTGCTAAACTTCCCAAAAGTAAATCATATGCTAAACAGATCATTGCTTACCCAGGCCTGAGCGAACACTGGAAAGTCAATGAAACCAAAGGCCAAGGAGGTTTCTGATCTGTCATTTTTATCAAAGTTAGAAAAGTTGCGTTTAAATCTAGCAGGCACCTGGGAAGCTGAGGCTGGGGGTTGCTTGAGTCTGTGGTACCCCCAGCAATGAGAGCCTGCAGTTCCACAGGCAAAAATAGTGAGACCTAGTCTCAAAACAAACAAACAAACAAACAAAAAAGCCTGAACTCAGAGAACTTTCTTGACCAACACTGGCAGGCGGCAAGACCCCCAAAGCCCAACACCAGAGTTATAAGGAAAAGCAGCAAAGCAATGGAGATGGGATTAGATTGGAGAGGACGGCCTGCAGCAAGAAAACATGGACAGATCACAAGCGAATATAACCTGGCCACCCAACGCAAACTTAAGACTGAAAATCTAACAACAAGGTTCGCCTGGACCCAACAACGCAGTCCCTCACCCATAGAAAAGACACTACCATAGGAAAGAGACTAATGGACTCAGCACAGCTAATAAACAACAAAGAGTGGGGTGTGAGAGAATGGAGGGAGCACTGGAGGGAAGAGGGAGGGGGAAAAATATATATAACAGAGAGGTTGTAACCCAAAGAACAAAATAAAATTGTTTATATTAAAAAAATAAAAAAATTTAAAAAATAAATCTAGCAGGCTTTAGAATTTAAATACTTTTATTTAAATTCTGCCCCAGAGCAGAAATGGGAAAAGAGGGCAGGTAGGTCATAACTTCTCACCCATCTCAGGAAAGCATCTCCAGCCAAGCCCGGAGCTATGTATCACCATCCGGATGAAGTCAGGTATGCATTCATTGTCCAAATGTGTTCCCCAACAACACCCTACCTGTCATCAATACTTTGGTTTATTGCTGCCACCAACCCACGATAATCTGATCTGAAAGGAAAAAAAAGAAGTAGTGTATCAGTAGAAATAAACATCATCAAATATCCTGGCTCCCTTCCTGGAGTGTCACTAGACATGCAGGAAAGAAGTCACAGAGCAGAGCCACAGCAGGTCTGCCAGAGTCTCCATTAAGTCACTAAGTGAGGCCTTGGCATCTCCCATGCTGATTGCCAGGTGACAGATAGGGACATGAACTATGAGTCCTGTGCTAATCTTCTGGATTATTCTCTTCCTTCACCTTCATATTCAACTTATTGTCATGATAAACTTTCTCCCTGATGACTACTGCATTTAAGACCTTGGTTTGGAGATATAGTATTAAGTACAGCACTGATTTGGGCAACCAGTGACCCACACTCTCTTGGGAAGAGAGAGGTGGCAGTTGGAAGAGCTGGTTCTGGAATCTTTCACAGAGGTGTAGCTGAGTAAGAATGTTTCTGATGAAGCTGGCTGTGAAGTAAAAGAGTAAACCATTTCATCAGAATACAGTCCCTTATGTCTCTCCTCAAAACTTTGAAAGACAGAAGGAGATGATATTATGAGGAGTGGGGGAGAGGAAAGACATGTAATGGAAAAAGATGAAAGTGAAAAATAAACTTGAAACATACCTGGCAGAAAGCACATTTGATTTGAATGATTCTTTCCATCTCAATTCTCCGTGGACCTATTCATAACAAAGATATGGTTGCTTAAAATACAGTTTCTGCACTGAGTGGTTGAGTCTCCTGAAAAATGCCTTTCATGTTTTTACTAGCCCCTGCATTAACTCATAATTCCTGAACACCACCTCTAACAGTACCAGTTGAACTTGAGCAGACAAAGTGATCCTGAAACCTAGTGACACCTCTAAGTGACACTGAGTTGTAAATAAGGTGTCAGATTTCAACTCTTTTTCTCTACCAACCCACTCTCTACCATCAAAACATACACACACACATACACATACACACATACACACACACACACACACAGTCTCAAGCTCTTAAAAGGCAGAATTATTTTAGAAAAATGTCACTGGTGTTGATTCAAGCAGAGTAGTAACAAGTTCTCTTTAAAACACACATGCAAACTGTTTCAGTTCTGCTTAAACTTTTTTGAATAATTGGATTTTTTGAAGAAAGAGTGGTTTTGAATTCTCTTCTCTAGACACTGTTAATCAAGAGCAGCCTCTTTTCCTGAGGTAAAATAGCTAACAATAAAGGCTCTGGACCAGAATCTTCAGATTTGTGGCCTGCCTTCCTCCTCACCCCACATTTGGGTCTATCTAGCTTCTCTAAGCCTCAATTTCCTCACCTGTGACATGGGGGTTACCAATGGCATCTATCTTATTGTTGTAAGATAACCCACATTGAAGTACTTAGCAGAATGACTGCTCACGGTAAGCTTTCACTAAATATTAGCTATTATGGTCTCAAAAGAAAACATCTTTTTTAAAAAACCTTAATCTAGGAGATCAAATCTAATACTGCTATTTGTATTATCTAAATATTTCTTAGAAAATAAGCTCATATGCTCTGAAGCCTATCAGAGTCAATCAGTGGCTTTAGGAACAACAATGAATTATTAGCCACTATTTACCCTTAGAAAGAAACTTCCTGGAAGATGAAGACACAAGGCAACCTAACACCCAACGAGATTGTTTTCTGAAATGAAAATCCACCCCAGTTGATCTGGCAAAGAAATGTCTACAGACCCCCTGCAGCTGCTGCCTAGATCATATGTGGGCTGCCAGGCACTTGTGGCTTCTGGTTGGGGGGATGTGCCTTGCCAGGCTCTGAAAGAAGGAAGGTTTCAGGAAAGACTAAAGTTTAGGAATGTCCAGTCCTTCCTGAGCCCAAATTACCATCATCTGATTTCAGAAACTCAGTTTTCAGTTGTTTCTCTTTCTCTTCCAATGAGAGGTCATTTTGCTGGGTGGTTGGGTTTGTATGCATGATGTGCCAGGGGTTTAGGCACAGCTTGTGAAAGCCTTAGACGAGATACTTATATGTTATCCAAATGGACTCAGAGGTGGCAGAGTACTTTTTCAAGATCTCTCTCCTCTGCTAAAGATAAAATCATCTCACTCAACATGTATTTGCTTTCCTAACTATGCCAGTAGTAGTAGTAGCAGCAACAATAGCAGTAGTAGCAGTAACAATATTATTGTTTTGCTGACTGTAACATGATCAAGTTCAAGGTGCTTTTGTGCAAGCTTTGAAGAGTGTATCCTAGTTTAAATGTCTCTTTTCTATCTCTGACCCTCTGTCATTTCATTTACCAGTTGTGTATATGAGACATGCCTTTCTGATAATCTACATACAGATTACCTTATATGAATAATATTTGTATATGGGCCTGACTTTTTTTTAATACAAATAATCTCTTAAATACACAATACAAAACTTCTCTTTCTTTCATCTTCATCTTAGTACCTATAGATCTTATTCCATTTGAGAGATGTGCAATTTTGTAACTACAGATGTACCATGATTTATTTTACCAAATTCTTTATGGACCAGTTGGATAATGAAAAGTACGTTGTTTTCAGTGATTTGCAGTTACAAATAATGCTGCAATTATTGTCAATGTAGTTACAAATAATGATACAATGATAGATAGATAAGACATATACAGTCTCTGTGTCAATATATGTATGAAATATACATAGTCTCTATACATATAAAAGTACATCTATTATATTAAATTCCTAGGAGAAGAGTTATTGGGTCTGAGAATATGCAAGTACCTATCAAATGTTGGTAAATATTATCAGATGGCTCCCCAAAGGCTCTCTGACCAGCCCTCCCATCAACAATTGTTAGGGTATTTATTTTTCCACCCCTCACTAACACTTGTTTTTCCTGAGTTCATCCTTCAGAGACAAATAATATAGATGCATTTTTACTGCAAGGTCATCTTTCTTTATCTACCTGAAAGAATACTGTTTTTATATTCCCTTTTAAAACATCAATACCATTCATTCCTATATCACTAAAAGTTCCTAATAACCCTGGAGAAATCATCTACACCTTTGTTAGCATCTCCTTGAATGGAATCCACTTCAAAGTTGAACCCTCAAACATCCCAGTCTAACTCTGAAACTTTGATCTTTGCCCCTAGCAAGGCAGAAACCTAAGGAACTGGGTCCTCTATCCTGGGGAGCCCTCAGAAATGCAAATAGTCCACTGTTCTGCTACTACCTTCACTGCCACCTCCCAGTCCCCAGCACAGTGCTTTGGATGAGTGACTTTCACTGGAAGAGGAGTTGGAAGTTGGGGCCAGAAAGAGGAAAATGTCCAGATACTCCAAAAAAAATGTGCCAAGGTTGGCTGGTTGGCAGTGAGCGTTCTGAAGGGAGTCTGAAATCTAGACCAGGGACTATGGTTGTTAGGATCCTCTGGGGTTTTATAAGCCTTATTAGTTTCTCCATTTGTGGTCTTGTGGTTTTCTTTTGATTTCACAGTAAAACCTATCACAAAAAAAGGCTTCTTATCTGGAGGGGTGGGGGGGGTTAGAGAGCCTGCGCATCAGCAAGAAAGGGGGAAATTGGAAGGGAAAAATATCCTTTTTTTTTTTTTTGCCATTGATCTTGAGGGATGGGAATCTGGAGGATGGTGGTGGTGAGCAGGTAGTAACACCACAAAAGTAAATCCAAGAACTAGACACCAAAAAAAGGCATCTTGAGTCAAAGGAATATTCCTGAGCTAAAATATAAAAACAATGGCTACCATTTGAGTACCTACACATATCAAGTGTATTACACGCATGATCTCACTTAACCCTTTCAACGGTCCTGTGAAAAACAGGTACCATTGTTATCTTTATCTCACCAGTAAGGAAATAGAATTAGGTGACTTACCCAAGATCACACAGCCCAGAGGCCATGTTTATCTCTTCAGACCAAGAGAACACATCAAATTATGCCTCCCATCCCCGAACCAGCCCCAAGCCCCAAGTACTCTCCAGCTTTGCTTTCCTCAGTTACCCCAGAGGAGCAGATAGGCTTTTATATATTGTTTATGGTTCAAAGTTCAGGCATCACATTCCCCCAGTAGTCTCCTTTCTGGTTTCTGCTTCCCAGACACCCTGCAGTTAGTTACACCTGGTGAGACATTACTTGTGATGTTTGGGTCTTGCCCCCAAGGCTGTGAGCTCCTCCCAGAGACTGATCCTCATCACTTTCCTCTTCAGCTAATGTGCCTAGCCCAGTGCTGGGCTCCTGAGAAGTACCCCATCCCCCTGAGGCAATGAATACATGTTGCATGGGACACACAAGCTGAATTGCCACTATTGCCAGCACCCTTTCCCACTCCCAGTTGGTAAGAGAGAGTGAAAAGTTACTTACAAAAACACCAAGCCAAACAAGATCCTCCCTTCCCTGATATGTTGAAGTTGTGCTGAGAACAGCCAGGGGTCACCAAATGGCAGCCAGATGGTAACTGACTGCTGTTCCCTAACTCCAGGGGCCTGGGGCAAAAGGCTTGGCCTCCCACCTGCTCCCAAAGACCTGCGAACAGTCACTCTGTAAGGAAAACCCAGTCAGTTCCCTCTGTAAGGAAAACCCAAACAGTTCCCTCTTCTAAAGCCCCCATTCCACCCCCACCCCCCCACCCCAGCGACCAGCACTCAGCACCAAGCCTCTGAGGAACTCCCAAAGGCACTGGGGCAGCACCAGAGTCCAATCTCACTTCGGTATAGATGTGGCTTACCTCTCCCACTTTTTTCTAAAATAGGGAGGCGTTAACTCTGCAGAATCAGTGTGGGGGGTGGGGGGATGCTGGGAGGGGTTGCTGCCCATAGGAACAGCTGAGCTCTGAAATCAGTACTCAGATGGAGCAAAGGAGCACTAAGGAAGGAGCAAAGGGAAACACCCTTTCTGGGTGTTAGAACTCTGGGGACTCAAGCAGCTAGAGAAAGAGGAAAGGATTTTCTGCAGTGTTCCAAACAAACAGAAATGATCAGGCTTTAGGGAGAGTTCCATTTCCCCCAGTTTCATTCAGCACCAGTTCCCTCCTCCCACGGATCCATGAGGCAACAGGCCTCCAACTGGTTATCAAGTCCTGAAGCTAAGGGCCTTTGTCTCCCCTTCAGACATCTAGCTGGCAGGGCCCAGGGGCTTACAAATCCTCCCTGACCCTCCCAGCTCTTTGTTATCTCAGAGGGAAGATTACATTTCTGTGTGGGGCGGCAAGGGGCCAGAAGTTCTCTGAGCAGGACTGAGCAGGTAGAACTGTCTTCTGACCCAGTTGCCTGGAGCTGCTCAGGGCTAGCTGGGGATGTACTCCCTCCGCTGACCTGGGTGCTGGCCTGGAATGGGGGGTTCTGCATTTTGGGAAGAGGAGGAGAAGGGTAAACATGGAAGGGGACCTGACTGGAAGGATAAAAGCCGCTGGCTCTCAATTATTCAGGAGCTGTGTCTGTGGTCTGTGGATGGTCCATTCGGTCTCTGGGTTTCTCACCTTCCCTATTACCCTGCCTTTGACTGTTTCCCTGAAAACAGGGAAAGAAGGAAAGAAAATGAACGGGGAAGAAGGCACTATCAAGGCAGCCACTTGCCTTCATTGTTTGGTTTCTTGCTAAATCTACAAAAGAATATGTTGTCACAGGTCTATGCCCTCAATGCCAACAGCACTGGTCATTCCCTTTCTATTTAAATCAAGGACACATTCTTCAGCTTGTGGGTTCAGAATATGTCTACAATTGTTCCAAATCAAAGATTAAAATGCTAAATTTAAAACTCCTTGTCTTAAAAGAATCATAGAGCGGAAGGATGATATGTCCTGTTTTAGTAGTGATAAAATGGGAGACAGTAGTTGGGTGTTAAAATTAAGTGCTAAATTTTCCATGATTTCTCTCCCCAATCATATTCCCTTCCGTTGTATGTCCTCCTCTGGTCCAATATGATTGTCACTGTCATCAAGTCCATTCATCAACAACAAATATAGATAAAACACCTCTGAGTAGAGTCCTGAGCAAGATCAGATACATAGATATGGTCCTTGCCCTACAACAGTTTAGAAACTAGAGAAAAGAGCAAAAGAGAGAACTAACAGAGCTATGTTAAGCCTCAAACTCAGATTGTAGTTTCAGAGACTGACAGGGCTGGGATTGGCAGGAAAGACCTCTCCAAAGAGGAGCCAAGTGAATTTGGCCCACTTGTGGGGCTGAAATGAGCATTATTTTAATTGAAGGCAGTCTAATGTGTAGGCAGCTTTGGGGGAGAGAATAAAGAGGATAAAACAGAGAGCAGGAGGAGCTGAAAGATTAAAGGGTAGAGAGATAATTTTGGGGGGAGGTAACCCTATTAAAACGATAGGAGTGCATTTATTCACATCTACTTCATTTTCAATTGACTTTTTAAATATTTATTTAATTTTTACTCATCAGTCAGCAGATGTTTACTGAGATTCTACCTTTCTTTTCTTATTTATTTATTTATTTTTTTTTGAGACTAGGTCTCACTATTTTTGCCTGTGGAACTGCAGGCTCATGTTGCCCAGGGTACCACAGACTCAAGCAATTCCCAGCCTCAGCTTCCCAGGTAGCTGGGATTACAGGCATGCGCCACCAAGCCCAGCTATTTTGGGGGGGACTACGTCTCACTACATGCCCCCAGTGGGACTCAAACCCTGATTCCTGGCCCAGGTCACAGCTTCCTAGGCTGCCATTTACAGGCATACACCACCATGTCCGGCCTGAGATTCTACTTTTCATTATTACTTTTCAAATAAAGAAATAAGACACTCAGTTGATGGAGCAGCATGATCTTCAGTATTCAAACTTCCCACATCAGATGGCCCTCAGTGTGGATATAGGGAACAGATTCCTCCCTTAATTTACATAATAACTTCTATTTGTCTAATCATTTTGGTGCACTGGATAGCCATTATTTTATTATATTTTATTTTATTTATTTATTTTTTTGAGACTAGGTCTTGCTATTTTTGCCTGTGGAACCGCAGGTTCTCGTTGCCCGGGGTACCACAGACTCAAGCAATACCCAGCCTCAGCTTCCCAGGTAGCTGGGATGACAGGCGCGCGCCACCACGCCCAGCTATTTTTTTGGAACTAAGTCTTGCTACGTGCCCCAAGCGGGACTCGAACCCCGATCCCTAGCCCCGGCCGCTTCATAGGCTGAAGCTTACAAGCACGAGCCACCGTGCCCGGCCCATTATTTTATTTGATCCTCCTAACAAGCTTGTAAGGGAGTCCCCAGAACTGGAGATACACATGTAAACAAGCCTTAGTTATTCCAGTTGTCTGACTTGTTCAAAATCAAACAGGACACAAAGGGAGCATCAGAAAGGGCCTATCTTTCAAAACTAGTGTGCCATATATATTTCTTCTTACCTATGCTCCCAACTTGGTCTCACCTCACAGGCCTCATGGAAACCTTTTAACAAATATACACTCTAGAGTTTTTACTGACTTGGTTAACTAAATCCTCAAGTCTGAGCAGATCCACTATTGCATGTTTTTCAGTAGTTCCTCACAGGACTCATGTCCTCTCGGGTTAAGGAGTCACTAGATTATAGCACTCTGTGGAAGGACCCAGGTGTGGTGTAAGGACCTGAAAAAAGGGGGCCTCTGGTTAATTTCCAAACCAACAGTAATGCCCAACTCCCATCTCCCATCACTCTCTTTGCTTCTTAACCATTCGCTGCAGGCTGAAGTCCTGCAGGCCAAGAACAATGCCTAGACTTCACAGTGCTTACCTAGACTTTACAGTGCTGGGCTCCCTGTGAACCTCAAAACCGAAATGACAGGGCTGGGGAAATTGAAATTGGATGGGAAAGATTTGAGAAGGGGATTCATCATATCGTGAATAAAATCAGCTTGTATTTATTGAGTGTTAACTGCGTACCGGACCTTCATATAATCCTCAACTCTATATGGAATATAAAGTATTTATTATCCCCCCCCCCCTTTACAGACCAGAAAACAGATTCAGAGTGAGAAAATAATTTCCCCAAGTCACATGGACTC